>JABUQX010088210.1:0-15000 GCA_015478945.1 Trachelipus rathkii
TAAAATAGGTGGGAGCAAGTAGAAGGAAAGGAAGTGAATGGTGGAGTGAGGAGGTGAAAGAGTTGGTGAAAAGGAAAAAAGAGGTCTATGTGAAATGGTTGGGGAATAGGAGAAGGAAAGCTGGGAGGAATATAGAGGGGTTAAAGTAAAGAGGGCGGTGGAGAGGGCAAAGAGAAATGCAAATAATGAATGGTGTAGAAAGGTGACAGAAAATTTGAAACAGGGAGCAAAATATTCTGGAAAGAAGTAAATAAAAAAAGAAAGAAAAAGGAGGGGTTGGGGGAGAGGGTTAAGGGAGGGGATGGGGAATGATAGGAGGGGGAAGATGGGGTGAGTGAAAGATGGGGAATATTTTAGAGGATTATTGAATGAAATGGGGGGGAGAGATGAGGAGGTTTTTCAAGAGGTGAGGATGGAAGGTGGAAGAGGGACGGGAAGGAGATATGGAAATACAAATGATTAAGGCGTTAACTAAAGGAAAAAAAGGAAAGTCCACAGGTCTAGATGGTGTGAGTATGGAAATGTTACAGATGGGAGGCAGAGGGGCAGAGGAATGGCTGTACAGGTTATATAATTTATGTTGGAGGAAGGAAGAGGTTCCATAGGATTGGGAGGATGGTTGTTTGGTTCTCCTGTATAAAGGGGAAAGGGGATAGGATGGAGTGTGGTAATTATAGAGGTATTTGTCTTTTGAGTGAAGTAGGGAAAGTGTATGGGAGAATACTAATTGAGAGGGTGAGAGATTTAACGGAAGAGAGATTGGGGAGGAACAAGGAGGATTTAGGATGGAAGGGGATGTGTGGATCAAGTATTCACAATGAAGATGCTTGTGGAGAAAGGTTTAGAAAGGAAAGGGAAGGTGTATGGTTTTTTAGATCTTGAGAAAGCATATGATAGAGTGAAGAGGTGAATTATGGAGGGTGCTGGAGGAACATGGAGTAGGGGGTAAATTAGTAAAGGTATTAGGGCCTTTTATAGAAATAGCAGAATGTGTGTGAGAGTATTAGAAGGGGAGAGTGAGATGTTTGGGAGAGAGGCTATGGCGGGCGGATGTGTAATGTCGCCGTGGCTTTTCAATTTATTTATGGAGAGTGTTTGCAGAGGAATGATGAGGGGGGGGAGAGGGGTGGAATTGATGGATAGGGGTGATAGATGATGGGAAGTGAACATGATACTATTTGCGGATGATACTACCTTGGTGGCAAAGGATTCAGAAGGGTTGTAGTATTTGGTGAAGGAGGTTTAGAGAGTGTGTGGACAAAAGGGTATTAAGATAAATCCAGGTAAGAGTAAAGTGTTAGTGTTTGAGGAGGAGGAAACAGATGAGGGGATGGGGTTAGAGATTAGAGTAGGAGGTGTAGTATTAGAAGAAGTAAAGGTTTTCAGATATTTAGGGATGGATTTGGAAAAGGAAGGAGGGATGAAGGAAGAGATAGACCATAGAGTAGGAGAAGGAATGAGAGCATTGAGTGGTTTGAGGGAATTATGGAAAGGGGGTGATTTATCACATAAACTCAAGATAAGTATGTTTGAAAAATTTGTGTTCCAGCGGTACTATATGGGTGTGAAACATGGGGGTTGAATGCTAGGTCCAAGAAGAAATTAGAAGTGTTTGAGATGAAAGGGTTGAGAGCGGTTTGTGGGGTTAGTAAGAGAGAGAGGATTAGGAATAGGGTAATAAGAGAGAGAGAGATGTGATTGGAAGAATGGTTTGGTGAGAAGAGTGGAGTAGGGAATGTTAAGATGGTTTGGACATCTGGAGAGAATGGAGGAGCAGAGGGTGGTTAGGAGAGTTTGGGAGGCGGAGGAGATAGGAAGGAGAGGAAGGGGGAGACCAAGAAGAAGGTAGGATGGATGGAATAAAGGAAATGTTGGAAGAGAGAGGGATGAGGGAGGAAGAGGGTAGGGTGTTGGCGAGAGATAGAATGGAATGGAGGAGGTGGGTGAGGGCGAGATGAAGGAAATATGTATTAGGGAAGCTGCACGTACCACCACTACCCCGCTTTTGCGGGAATAAGTGCTTGTAAAATAATAATAATAATAATAATATATATATATATATATATATATATATATTATATATATATATATATATATATATATATATATATATATAAAGAGTATATATATATATATATATATATATATATAAATATATAATTTAATTTATTAAATTGTTGAAGTCGATAATGTTCGCCATCAATCCCTATAATATATATATATATATATATATATATATATATATATATATATATGCTATATATATATATATATATATATATATATATATGTTATTATATATATATATATATATATATATATATATATATATATATATAAGTATATATATATATGCAGCAATAAATTCTCACCCTACATTTCTTGCTGCATCATTCTATAAACTTCAAATTGATATAATTAATCGCCTATAAGTAGTAACAAATATGAATATAATATAAATTACTTAGAACAAAATATATATGTATTATATTAGTGGTTAATTAATTAGTGCCACTACTTTTTGCAGATTTTCGTGATAGGATATTTTCTTCTATCTGTTTGAGATCCATCATGATTTTGGAACCTTTTGCATTTATATTACATTGTGTCATTATTTTCAATCAAATAGTGTAGCTAGTACAACATTGCTTTGAGGTGCAAAATTCTTCCACTTATTTCGAATATATATATGAGTATCAGAGCAGGTTATTATTATAAGTTATATATATATATATATATACATATATATTATTATCCTATATAATATATATATATATATATATATATATATATATATATATATATATATATATATATATATATATATATATATATATATATATATTATAAAAAGAAGAAGAAGAAAAAATACAGAAATATATATATATAGATACATAAATATATATTATTATTTATATATATATATATATATATATATATATATATATATATATGCACTGGCAATGTTGCAACCAGGCAAATTAGATAAGTAATTAAATAAATGAGGATGATTTCAATGAAAAGGGTTTTTTCTGCTTTTGAAATTTTATTACATAATTTGCAAGTGAAATAAATGGTATGACAGATGATGATAATCAATTTCAATGTAATTTCAATAATGGTAATGGATATTTCATTTGATAACACAGTAATTAGAGCCCATATTAATGATCGCAGCACTCAGCCGGTTAAATTGACAATGCATTAGGCACAGAGCATTTGTATTTTTATGCTGCCTAATTTGGTATAAAATAGCTTGTTTGCTTGGGCAATTAAATAATAATTGATATAACACTAGGCTTTCACAAATAATTATTATAATAATGGATTCGATAAGTTGAATCTATGGGAGAGATGCAGCAAGGCACCTTCCCGCCATACTGTAGCGTTATGGACTGTCCCTGTTTTAGGGCGTTGAGGACGCTCCTACCCGTTACAATTTCAAATCTCTCTGGCCCTCTATCGGTGGGCACAAAATATAACAGTTTTAAATATAATAGACGGCATTGTTTGTATGTGAAAATGGAAATTTCTCACATTAATTGGTGAGTCCCTGGAGTGTTTTCTGCAATGAGATTGCAACAACAGACATAAGGGAACTTATGAATGTGATAATTGCAATATCATTCAGGCTATATACCTTTATACATCTATTTATAATTATTACATAATAAGCAATAGAAAGAACAGGCAAGAAAGACACTACAATAGCCAAAAAGGAGAAGAATACATTTCTATCCTAGTGTACATAATTAATGACCAATTAAAATTTTCATTTCCACGTCATTTTAATTAACAGACACTAACATATAATATAGTCCTCCAACCTTATTAACCGTTGTTCGATCGTCTGCATTTTCATTCTCTTTCTTTTCTTTCAAATAAATTTTAAATAAAACGTACAATTTTTCTAGGTAGGTCTTGCTCTTCGGCAGACAATTCAGATGCAATATATACATTCAATCAAAACATTCTTATCTAGAAAATAAGGAATAGCTTCTTCCTTCTATATGCATTATGTAATTCTCGCCATTAGCGGTTCATTTTCTTTAATGTTAAATGCAGCTTTTTCGTCTCTTTTTTTTTTTTTTTTTTTTTTGATGTGTTCAATTTAAATGGCAAGAATGAATGGAACTTTTACGATAGGCAGGCAATTTTTTGGCCAGCTGAGCTTTGGGAGTGAGAATGACTCGCTTAAGATTTTCCGTTTTCTATCGGAGCTGTTATTTTCTGTTTCTAGTTTGGCCGATTTTTTCGGTAACTTACATAATTTTATTTTTTATTTTTAATTTTGAAGATTTTTGTATGCCCGCTTTTACGGTACATTCTTTCAAAATGTTATAATATTATTTAATAATTAGGATAGAATACAAGAGTCTACTAAGAGAGAGGAAATTTGAAAAGGCATGCCGAACTTACAATTCTAATCATACAGCAAAATAATAAATTTTACAAGGACGTTATAATGTTCTCCATTTGTAGAGCTACGATATACCGTTCTCTCTGCGCAGGCGCGCTAAACGTTTGTATATCTGATTCAGGCCTGTCTCGTGTTGAGCTACTCGCCTTCACATTATTTTTTATTACCTATACTATGTTTATTAATTTGACATATAAATACAATCATAAATTCTGAGCCTGGCGAAGGAAAAATTTTTGCCTTCTTAATTACCTGCGTTACAATTGTTAAACCATTATTCTTTCTAAAAATATTACATTTGGATACATTGGTAATTTCATTTATTTTTATTTTTCATTCTTTTTCAATTTCATTGTGTTACATATTATATATTGCTTCATTATTATAAATATTTATTATGGAAAACATCATTAATATAATTTATCGGTATAATATTTTTACTACCACTGCTTATTTGCATATTACAAAATAAAATTTTTGTTGAAATTTCACTTGATCAATTATTATTATTATTATTATTATTATTATTATTATTATTATTATTATTATTATTATTATTATTATTATTATTATTATTATTATTAATTTTTCTTACGAACATTATTCACTGTACTAATTATTTAATATATACAAATATATGGTCTTTCTTATTTACCAAATTTTTAATTTTATTTATTCCGGTACTTCGCAAGCACCGAGATGTTCAAATTGGAAGTCGGCAAAGTGGGGGAGAATGGGGACTTCTCCACCCGTGTGGGTATGAAGGAGACTTCTTATTTCCCGCTTTTTTTTCCATTGTTGTTGGGGAAGATTTTCCTCAAGTGGATTTGTTTTACAGAGAGTTTCTGGGTTGGGAGCATTCTTACAATCTCAAAGATGTTATTTCAAATTTTTGGCGCAACTTTGGAATTATTATTTTTTTCTACTGGCATTAGTTTTTATTTATGTAACGACTTACCACTTATTAATTTTCTTAATACAGGTTTTCACTCTTCACGTTACTTAATTATTTGATTTATATTGTTTATTTAAGGCCACAATTACCGTTGGTTTGATAGAACTTTTGGTTTGATTTTTAAACAATTTTCTACTCCGCGCCATGTTGGCTTTTTAGGACAAAATGTTTTCGTTTGAATTTTTGGGTGGTAACCGGAAAATTCCGTTACACAGATTTTCTTTTTTTCAAACTGCTTTTTAGGACCAATGATACTCTTCGTTTGAGTTTGCGTAAAATCGATAGACCCGTTACACAGAGAGCGTTTCACTTTCTATTTTTTCTTTCTTCTTTTCATTTTTGAGTTTATAATTTTGTATTCACAGTTATTATTTTTTTTGTTAATATAATTCACAAAGTTAGTATTCACTTACCATTACAATAAACTTTCACTGTTTTTACAATCACCGCTCATTTTATTTTCTTTTTCTCACTGTTTTTAATAGGCAATTTTGTGAAGTTCATTTCTGTGAAGATCTATAGGATATTGCAATGCAATGTTGTACGTCGCTTTGTAAGGGGTCAACAAATTGTTGCACCAGCAAATGTTTGCAAAACTATGGGCAAATTAGATAAGTAATTGATAAATGAGTGTGATTTCAATGAAAAGTGGTTTTTTTTTTCTGCTTTTGAAGCTTTACCACATCTGTAAGTGAAATAAATGGTATATTTATGATTATTGTATCACTCTCAATATAATTTACTGAATGGTAATGGATATTTCATTTGATAACACAGTAATTAGAGCCCATATTAATGATCACAGCACTCAGCCGGTTAAATTGACAACGCATTAGGCATTGAGCATTTGTATTTTTATGCTGTCTAATTTGGTATAAAATAGCTTGTTTAACTTGGGCAATTAAATAATAATTGATATAACACTAGGCTTTCACAAATAATTATTATAATAATGGATTCGATAAGTTGAATCTATGGGAGAGATGCAGCGAGGCACCTTCCCGCCATACTGTATCTTTATGGACTGTTCCTGTTTTAGGGCGTTGAGGACGCCCTACCCGTTACAATTTCACCCTTCACCCTGAATAGTGGCAACAAAATGATACCAGTTTTAAATATATTAAGTTGGCATTGTTTGTATGTGTGAAAATGGAAATTTCACATTATATATATATATATATATATATATATATATAGATATATATATATATATATGATAAATATGAGAATATATATATATATATATATATATATATATATAGAGAAAAAGATATATATATATATATATATATATATATAAGTAAGGAGGTTAACTCCGTTTATAAGGGGAAAACTTTCTTAAAAAAAAAACTTTTATTTCTAATAAATATTGTCGAGCTATCCCTGCGGAAATATCGGCATCATTAGCTATGTAAGCAATCTCCCCGTCATGTGGATGGAAATTACCAGGGATATTGGCGTGCAATCTTGCGCGGGAAGTTCAGCTCTGTATGCTATCATACTTGCGGTGGTTAAAATTTGATTTGTTAATATAGCGGCAATTTCAATGCCACGTGAAATTTGGAACACTCTATGGCGAGCCCAAATAATAGCACTATTGGTGCTATTCACCATGCTACTAAATGGAAGTCGGAGCGATCTATTATAATTCCTAACCCCATCTAATGCATAAATATCTGCAGTCCTAAATAAGTTAAAAAGGATGTCTAAATTTTGGTTCTGCTGGGGAGCATCCATAATCTTAATTATTAAATAAATATACTTACTAATACCAACACTTAACCTAACGTTAGAAACACACAACAGATACTGCTTAGTGCTTAAAAAAAAACTACTAGTATGCTAGATTAAAAGCGTTTTCGTTTTTGCATTTGTGCTAACGCTCGATAAGAAAATTCTAATCCTGTGTTTTAGCACGAATTTCGGGCATAATCGAACGCGATTTCTTATACGAAATTTAATTTTGTTTACAAACAATTGGAATCAGCTGTTTTTGATGGAACACGTGGAATTTGAAATAAACATAGTAAATAAAAATATAGGAATAGGGTTTGTTTGGTTTTCTTGGCGGAAGGCGAACGTATACCTTCGCCACGACATTTCGTGGAGTGGAAAATGAAAACACATTTGTGTAAGCAATAGATAAGCAAATATGAGTACGAAGCTTACAACTGCAGCTCTTTTTTGTTTGATATTTTTTAGTTTAAAAAGAAATCGTATATTTCTATTAATTAAAGCTTTCACATGTAAATTTATAATATATTTAGAGGTAAGTAAGGCCTTAAATAAATGTAGTAGATCTTGAATAAAAATATATAACAATTAATTTTAATAAATAGTAGTTAAGCACAAATTTTCGTTCTTTAACATAAGAACCTCTTTCAGGTGCATATATGTATAGACTAAGAAAATTAATTAATAAAAATAAAATATAATACAAAATATTTCATAAGATGCGAGATTTTATCATTTTAAAATAGTTGGAGGAGTTCATAATTAAGTTTTGTATGGGATCTATTGGTATTTCACCTGTTTGTCTGTTGAAGTTAATAGAATTGTTAATACAAAAAGATTCAAGTAGTTTACGTTTTTGTAAGTTTTGAACGTGTTGTATGGGGGTCATGGAATCGATGTCAATGGTATGATTAAGAGTGGAGCGATGAAATGTGAGGGCGGAGTTTAGATTGTCATTAATTAGGTCTTGTTTATGTTGGTATAGACTTCTGGAGAAAACATTTGTATTTTGTAAACACATTAAGAAATATCACTAGAAGAGAGAGTGTGGGGTTTTAGTTTTCTATTGAGGGTTGAGGTGTTCGAAGTGGTAAAATGAAGATTGTTGGGGAGAATATTTTTAAGATGTTTTAGTGGAAATTGAGGAATGGGCAGGTAAGAATTGTAGGTTTTAGTATGTGGAGTGTGGGGATTGTAGAATTTTTGGATAGCAAGTTTTAGAGCTTTGGAAATAATGTGATTAGGATAGGAAAGTTTTTGGAAAGTGGTGAACAGAAATTGTTGTTCAGTTTCTAGAAAAGGGGGAGAGCAAATACGTAAAGCACGAAGGAATAAAGAGGAGAGAACACCTATTTTGCAACTATAGGAGTGGGAGGAATACCAGTGGATGTAGTTGGGGTTAGAGGTAGGTTTTCTATAGACTGAATATTGTAAGTGAGAAGAATTAGGCCAGGTGATTAAAGTGTCTAAAAATGGCAGAGAGTTATTATGAGAGTATTCTATAGTGAATTTGATATTTGGATTGACTTTGTTGATGAAATCAAGAATTTGTTGAGGGTTTGTGTGTAGAGGAATGGAAGCAAAAAAACTCTCTGCCATTTTTAGACACTTTATGGTCTGAAATTTTGGAGAAGAGGATTAGGAAAAATATGGTAATGTTCAAGAAGTTCCATGAAGAGATTGCTAAGGATAGAAAGGAGAGTGAGTAGAAAGAAGAATATAAATATATATATATATATATATTATGATATAAAATATATATATATATATATATATATATATATATATATATATATATAATCTAAATTTTAACCTCAAGCTTTCGCTGGAATTCTGCCTCCAATGTGTATTAAGATGGCATTCAGGTCAGTCAGACTATGAGAAAAGCCTATAGAAAATTTTTAACCTGTGGAGAGCTTAACTTTTTTTTTTTTTTTAAAGATGTCACATTTTTTGTTTTTTACCCTTTCTCATTATTTTTTTCAGAGTCTATACTGTAATTTTTTTGTCTGCATTGAAGACTGCTACTTTATCAGCATTTTTTACATTATTGAAACGAAGGCATATTATATCCTGTAGTCTTCTCTACCACTGCTGCCCTAATATTTGGGGTTCTTGGCCAACCATTAAACGGTTCACCCTTTTGTGACTGAAATGGTTGATGTATGGGCGAGGCGAATAATGGATTTTAAATATCTTTCGACCTGTGATATAACTATTAAGAGTTTGAATATCCCTAATTGTAAAATTAGCGTGTAAAACTTTGTCTAGGTAGTTGGTTAAGAAATGTTATATATCATTTTAGTTCTAGTTATCTCTGTTGGGCAACTATCCCCAAATTCACTTCATGGGTGATTTTTCTCATCACGAATCTGCCCTTTGAAGCGGTAGCCTGTTAGTGATAATGCGAATTATATCTATGCACACTTCATCGCGTCGCGTACGAGCTCGTTTCATTTCCTAATAGGGGTTTCACTTTAAAGAGTACCAGTAATTATGGGATGAGAAAAAACCGGGAGCCTTAAAGCTGTATGCTGAAAGTGTTCTTTTTGGGAACGTGACAACCTAGTGGATATACATCAAAGCTAATGTTAACTGGAAGTGATGGAACTGGTGGTTTGAACTCGCTGACAGTTATGTAAAAATCTTCTTTGACACATTTCCTAATGTCTCTTGGCCACTTCTTTTCTTCCATCTCTGTTTTTAACTAATCTCTTTTCTTCCATTTCTGCTTCTCTAGCTAACTCTTTCTTAAGTCGCCCTCCCTCAGGAGATCATGCTTTCCTGTCCAGAAATTCCCAAGTGATTTGCACATAGCTATAAAAATCATTAGATGCCATTTCGATAAACTTTAAAAAATTATTTGCACGCAAATGTCACTTTTTCTATACGCACGAGTCACAAAATTTTCTGTGTTTTTCAAATTTTGGTCCACCTGATACACGCATAAATTTTTAACAACCAATAATCTTCGATATATAGGCAGCATATATATATATATATATATATATATATATATATATATATATATGGAGCAGGAGGTAAGAAGGTAAGGTATATATATATATATATATGATATATATATTAGGATGTGCCGAATAGTGAAAAAAAGCCGAATACCGAATATTCGGCTAAAAGTATTCGGCCGAATATCGAATATTCGGCCGAATAATCACCTCGCTATTCGGCCGAATAGTTATTTCAAAGCTCGGTCATTCATTTAGGGAAAAATAAAGAAAACTTTCACACTGGTCAACAAAAAGGTGAAATTTTTCTTAGACTTTCGTAGCAGATATATAGTAATTTGGAGGTGCTTGATTCCATATATATTCTCGGATTTTGCTGTATCACATCCCGTTTTCGTGTAATCATTGGATCCTTATTTTTGCATATTCCCTAGAAATGACAAAATTCGTGCGCACTATGTAGGCTGTATAGACGTTACCCTCCGCGCATATGTCTACAGTAGCAGCAAGTTTAATGCGGTCGATATTTTGGGAAGCATGTGGTAACTTTTGTACGTCTACATGTATGGACCAATGACCTGGATGATGTCTTATCATCCATCTGAAATACAGTCAGATCCGTCATTGTTCACCCAGGGTGAACTGGAACGATCTTGTATGAGAGTTGTATTTGCCGAAGTTTTCCTGAGCTCTGTTGGCTTAGAGGTTGCATGAAAAATGACTACTGGACCATGGCACAAGAGTAACATTTATCGTAACAGAGAAGCAGAGCTGCGGAGGCTCTTCCAGTCAGATGGTAACCTTGTGTATTGCAGTGAAGTTGCAGGCTTGCTACTGGCTATGGGACTCCCAGCATACGATGCAGGTGAGGGGCGACTGTTTATATTGACACTTCCAAGAGCAGTTTAAAGCGGAAGCAGCACACCGGCAACTGATCTGATTGATCTATTGATCTATTGATCTATTGATTAAAGTCATATTTTTTTACTAAAATTGTCATGTTTTACACAGGGTTGTGGAGTCGGAGTCGGAGTCGCGGAGTCGGGGAGTCGGTAGTTTTGAAGAGGGTGGAGTCGGAGTCGGAGTCGGAGTCGGTAATTTTGAAAAGGGTGAGTCGGAGTCGGAGTCGGTAATTTTAAAGAGAGGTGGAGTCGGAGTCGGAGTCGGAGTCGGTAACTTTCAAGATAGTTGGAGTCGGAAAATTTTAAAATGACAAAGTTATGAATTGTGACTGTGTGAATGACCTCAATCACTTCATACAAGATTATTGACTTTCGACTTCCAACATCACAAAATGCAATTGCAAACTTCGAAATTTTTTTAACCTGCACCTTATGTTTCAATTTGGATTATATTCTAATAAATTCAACCTTCAACCTTATACCATCTATATTTAAGATGCTGAAGGAATAAAAGACTCCATGGTACGAAGAAAAATTTCTCTCATTGACAATAATTTTATACCAGCTGTTGTTTATATTGATCCAATCTACAGGGTAAGCTTAACTGAAGATGAAACAACAAAAAGCTAAATCTGCATTTTGCAATGTGGCCCTTTGTATTAAAGGGTTGCAGGAAGCTCAATAAGAAAAGGATACATCTAAGCATATTGTAAGTGATAAAACTACAACTATCTCCGTTACTACCTTCTCAAGTCATTCTTTCTGGTGAAAGTTCAGAAGATTAGTATGAAAGCTTCTAGATATTGAAGAGTTTAGTTGAAAGCTTAGAAAGAAAGTTCAAGAAAAAGGTCAAGGTCCTTCCCAGTAATTCTTGTACACATTATTCCATAACTTTAAATAAAATTTTCTTGCTGCACTGTGTTGTGTTGAAAAATTTTATGTAATTTCGAAGAGTATCAAGACATTGAAGATGAAATTGCTGTTACTGCTCTAACTCCAACGCAAGTTAGCGTGGAACTGTTTTTTCTGCTCTTCTCGCATTATAAACGCACCAAAGTGAGAAAAACAGTGAGAACCTGGCAGATGTTATTCTATTTTTTAAGAACTAATCATTCAATGAGTGGATGATATTAGATGTAAGTTTATGTAACTAAGTAATGTAGTAGTTTATATATAAAAAACTGAATTTCGTATATGTATATAGTATATATATATATATATATATATATATATATATAATAATATATATATATATATATATATATATATATATAGATGTAAACCCTGTAGACCCCTTTACCTCTAAATTATTTATTATCAAAATTTTTGATGGGTTCAGTCTCTTAATTATAATTTTTAATAATAATAAAATAATAGTTAATCAAAGCAAATTAAGAGTATATATGTTTTATTAATAGAAATGAGGAAACATATTTGTAGTTGGTGAAGATTTTAGTTGAAGTGGCTGTTGTTCCATATATATATATATATATGAGCAGCGATGCTATGATATATAGTATATATATATATATATGGTTAGTTGTTATGTTATTATATGAGATATATTATATATATATATATATGTTGTTGTTATATATATACTATATACATATATATATATATATATGATATATATATATATATATATATTATATTATATATATATATATATATATATATGAAAGTATATTAGTTATAAATTTATATATACAAATATAAATTAAATATAAATATTTATATAGTGTAATATATATTTATATATATATTATATATATATATATATATATATATATATATATATATATATATTATTATATAAGCAGTATATATATATATATATATATATATATATATATATATATATATATATATATATATATTTCTCTTTCTTTCTTTCTTTCTTTCCTCTCCCAGGAAGGATTCTTCATCCTGTCAGCCGCGCAAGCATCTTTCTCCAGACGTCCCTCTCCTGCACTATTCCTCTTCTCTTCAGCGCTCTCATATTTGGTAGCTGACATCTTTCTAGAGAGTCCTCCACCGATTCCGCCCATCTCTTCTTCGGTCTTCCCTTTGGTCTTCAGCCCTCTCTGGTGTCCAATCCCATCTTCTTTTCGGCATTCTCTCCTGCTCCATCCTCTCAATGTCCCCCACCATCTCAATCTCCCCACATCCATCTTCAGTGTCATCTTCTTCACACCTATCTATATCTTCTCTAATAACTTCATTTCTTATTCTGTCTCTCTTACTCTTCCAATCATAGTTCTTAATATCCTCATCTCCGTCGCTTGTATTCTCTCTTTTCGTTGTTGTCCATGTTTCCGTCTGTACAGCAGTGTGGGAGTGAGTATGCTGTTAAAAAACTTTTTTAACCTCTATTCCGATGTTTCTATCTTTCATCATGGGGTATACCGCTTTCATAACTAACCCATACTTTTCCATTCTTCGCGTAATCTCTTCTCCACTTCCTCCCCTTCTGTTAAAACATCCTCCGAGATAATTGCAGGCATTTATTGCCTTCACCTCCTCTCTCACCATCATTCTCATCCCCTTCTCATTTCCTCCGGTTACTGTTAATATCTCTGTCTTCTGTATGTTCATCTTCATCCCTGCTTCCTCCAACTCCTCCGCAAACAACTCCACCACCTCTCGAATCGTCTCCTCTCTCTTCCAACATGCCAGATCGTCCGCATATGCCATTATGTCCCCTTCAAATTCTCCCAGTCATAGGTAACATGATACAAGTCTAAAATATTTACCACGGACAGTTTTTCTAGGGGACACAATAAGAAATGTAGGAAGACGTGTGACCTTGATTCATTCTGTTAATAGTGTTTAAAATTTTTTGAATGGTTTCCTGCAGGAGTTTGTTGAGTGTGACTCACTTGCAACATTAAAGAAAGGATTGGATAGGTATATGGATTGTTTGTGCATCATATAGTATATTCTGACGTAGCCAAAGTGGTGGGTTTTTAGTTGCTATTAAAGTAAACCGCATGTTGTAGCTAACAGCCATCACAATAAACTGGCAAAGCTTGTATTGTGCTAGCATTAACTGAAGCCAAAGATTTTACTTTTTGGTAGTAGTTAGTAGAGATATATTGACCTTAGTTTAGAAATTGAGTGAGCCCAGGGGTGTGGTGTAGGTTATGGTTTGCGCATGGCATGGCTTGATAAATATTTAAAGATCGGGACAGTCTCGATAGGTCCATGTTGCCTCTAACTGGTTCTTTGTTTCATTATCTCTATCTGAGGTAATACTACGAACTTTTTGATATAAATATTAATCTTCTTGATTGGACAAGAATCATGATGGTGTAAAAGCAATGGATGAAAATGTTTTAGAGGTGTTTAAGCTGTCGAGAAAATATTCAGCGGCGTTAGATGTTCATCACTGTTCACATTCATGTGAAAATCATTAAAAACTTTATGGCACATCGAATGCAACTATATGCTATTTTAGATTGCCAAGGGCGACTACTATTTTTTTAAAAGAAAAGATTTTCCCAGACCCAAAATGGACAAAGCTCTCACGAATGGCCGACGTTTGGATGGATTGTTACGATCTAGTGAAATTTAAGGCATGGTTAGAAGCTTAAGAGGGTTTCTCAATGGATCAAGATATTAACCTTTTATAAAAACTTAGATCTTTTCAAGTTCCTGGCTATAACCAATTACATAAGTTTGTAGATTATTTATTTATGTCTAACTTTATTCTCAAACACTCCTTCATTATGTATTACATTGCATTCTCCATAATTCTGCACAGCAACTGCTCCTAATCACATTGGAATGATGTTTGTTTTAGAAGGGTTCTTCAATCAAAGATCACCAAACATTTTCAAACATTTTGAAAGCTGCAACAGAACTTCTACTTTCTGATAATGAAGAAATTATAATGCCTCTTTGTGAGAATCAATTTAAAATGAAAAGATATAGGGCAATTACAATTTATACTCTTGATGATTTTTCAAACCAGTTAGAGAGCAAGTTCGCGAATCAAGATCCATACTTACTAATCTTTAT
>JABUQX010088210.1:17500-34135 GCA_015478945.1 Trachelipus rathkii
AAAATTTCCGGATAACCTAGGTGATATTAAGTGATGAGCAGGGTGAACGCTTCCATCAAGATATAAAGTTCATGGAAGGACGTTAGCAGGGCAAGTGGGATATCAATATGATGACCGACTATTGTTGGAGCTGATGAGGGATATTCCAGACGCTATGCAGAAATGTCTACGAAGAGAAAGTTGCTACCATCGTAGGTATGTTTTTTACATTAACTAAGCCCATTCCTTCTATTACATTCATATTGTTGTCCCATATTACTCTTTATTCATAGTTGTATTATATGTTTAACATATATCTATCAAAGACATGTGTCATATCATTGCGATTTGCTTCTCTCCCCTCATATTCCAATATATATATATATATATATATATATATATATATATATATATATATATATATATATATATATATATATATATATATATATATATATATATATATATATATATATCCCAATAATTGTGATATACCCTCTTGAAAAAGGTAAAAATCATAAAATTTTACAAATCTGTGTTACACACAATATCTCACAAATGCGGTGATATGCAAAAACCGATTACATTTTTGGAATCAGCACATCAATAATTATAATCAATTGCGAAACCCCGTCCAAGAAATTTCATGTTTACCAGTGTTAGAATACAAAGTAATAAAACAAAAAGTAAATAACTATTTCTTACCTATAGCAAACCATTCACATATTAAAATAATTAAATGAAAATTGAAAAGTTTCGTAGTTAAAGATATTAAACTAAACTTCATTTGAATAAGCTCTAAGGTTAAAATGACAGAACATTAGCAGTTCTCCATTTTCAGGGGATAACCTATTTCTTGTGGCTTCATAAATATTTCCTCCTGTTCTAAATATTCTTTCACTTTCGACTGATGACGGTGGAGCTGAAAGGTAAACATTTTATTGCTAGTTTTTTTCAAATTCATAAAACTATTTCCAGTGTTTTTCCACCAATTGAAGGGAATATCATTGTCTTCACTGGTCAAAGTAGGCAAACTTATATATTTGTTTTTTTTTTTTTTTATTTTGTTTTGTTTTTGTTTTTTTGTTTTATTTCTCCCTTATAATCATTTCGTCAGAAGAATGGGCCTTTTTTTTTTCACTCTCATTTTTTTTTGTAGGAGGTTTTTGATGCCACAATTTCTTTAAAAACAATCCATTAAAGAAGTGAAAATGGAACTTTCAGCTTCACTTTCCCCTACGTGAATCATCGTAAGCAGAAGAGTCAGGAGCTAAAATTTCTCGTGCATTTCTTTCCATGCCTCAACGACCATATATTTTTACTGATTCATCTGATTCATGTTGAAAATTAGCTTGAATCGCAGATCTAAGAAAGTAGCACACACAAAGATTTATCACATAGAAACTTAGAAAGTCTTTTTTCTACTGATTTCTTAAGCTCTTCAAAGAGTGTAATTATTCCACTGAAGCTTCTTTTGCTTTAATTGCCTTATTTAAAAATAGATTTGTTGCTAAAATGGAAGGATCACTTGGGCGACTGTTACTTCATGTTTAATGCTTTTTTAGTGATGTTGTCAAATGGCTCGAGTAATAAATGGAATACTTTTGCCACTGAAAATCAGTCAACATTTTCTGATTGCATTGGGCAGCGTATATGATAAGGGGAACTTTTTGTTAAAACAATCTTTTAAGCATATCATAAGTTCTGTTCCAGCGTGTAGAAACGTCTTGAATTAATTTATGCTGTTTGACATTCAGCTGAATCTGTAAAGTTTTTAAGCTTTGCAGCCGCCGTTGCTGAATGGTGAAAAAGAGAGGATATGCTTCTGCAAAAAATATCTTTAACAGACTTCTGATATAATATTGAATCGTAACGCATAGTTGCAACATGTGAATAAAACATGAAATTGATAGCAAACCACTCTCCTTATACCAGCTACTCATGTTTAGTCCATTATCCCGTATCACTAAATGAATTCTATTTTTTAGAATATTGAAAAATGTCAAAGGCCCTTAGAGTTTGACAAATGACAAAGATTTTCGCCATATTGGCTACAAAATTTTGCTATATTTTTATTTTTAGAAAATAAAGTTTCTAAAATTTCAATTTTAAATTGAAATAACTTTTCCTTATGTTAACGTAATTTATTGTTTATAAAGCCCAATATTCGGCCCGGAATAGTTCGGCAAAAAGCCGAATACCGAATATTCTGTATTCCGAATACCGAATACTTACCGAATATTCGGTAATATCCCTTAATATATATATATATATATTATTAGAATATATATATATATATAGTATATATATATATATATATATATATATATATATATATATATATATATATATATATATATATATATATATATATATATATAAATTTTTCAATATATATATAAATATATATATATATATATATATATTTGTGTATATATATATATATATATATATATATATATATATATGTTATAAGGACAACAATTAAACCATTTAATTTCATCCAATCGATTCGTAAACAAATATCGTTACGATAGCAGAACACTAATCAACGACGTGCGTAACATAAAATATACGCAAAAGCTCTCCAATTTACTGAGCTATACAATACTATAAAAATGCAATAATACTTAAATACAATAATAACAACTATCCCAACCGTTAATAATGTACAACAACAATGAAATACTACTATAATACAACATTAACAGCTATCCCCATCTGTTAATAAGTATTATTTTTGTGCCTTTTGTGCACAACAAATTAACAAGTGAATGCACCACAAAAACAAGGTAATATAGTACTGATAATAAATACAGTCCTGTTGATTACGAGATATCCCGGATTAAGGCACCCACTTATATGTCAGGGTATTAAATGACAACTTTGTCTACTTACTCTTCCAACTTACGATCAATCCGTGGCCAGGCCCCCAAGACAATTAGTCATCTAGATACGCTGGAATTCCGTCCTATAATATATCAGTAAATTGATGTCCTATTGGCTAAGGCAATGGCCTGTAAGCTTAAAACAATATTATTATGAAGATCAACAGAAGTAGTTTAATGGAACGCCGAGTTCTTTTTGTACCAAGAATCAACTAAGGACTGCAGTATTTATTATCAGAAAATATACCTAAAGATCTCGTCAAAATTCTGTGCAACACCTTCAAATATAACTCTTAATATATCAAGTAAAATAAATATTTAAATGAATAATTGACCAACGGAATCGATTGAGACACTGGGAAAAATTAGATACTTTAATAAAAAAAAAAAAAAAAAATATATATTTCTCTTTTTAAAAAATATACAAAAATATATATATATATATATATATATATATATATATATATATATATATATATATATATATATATATATATATATATATATATATATATATATATATATATATATATATATATAATAATATGCAGTACTTCTTTGAAACAATATTATATCTAAAACAATATATATCCAATCGATCATATATATATATATATATATATATATATATATATATATATATATATATATATATATATATATATATATATATATATATATATATTTAATTTGAGACATATATCTATACATATATATATATATATATACATCTCAAATATAAATATATATATATATATATATATGCCCGAAATGATGGACATATATTACGGTAAATTTGAGCTCTTGCCAATTTAAGGAACTGGCATTATATTAACTCCCTGAAATAATTTTCGCAATCAAAGATTGGAAAATGTTTGTAAATTTGTATACTCAAAATCAGCTGTTCTAAGATCACCTTTTCATAATTGAATTTTCCGTTGAAGACGAAAGATTTAATTATGAAATATTTATAAATATTTACAGTAAATATTAAATAAGAAATATTTGTAGCATAAAATATATTTAATCCCTCTTAAAATTTAATAATAAATAATAATTTATTAAATAATTTGTAATAGAAATATTTTTATTTGTAAGCACGTTACCTTTTTTACCCTCTCAGCGTCTAGACTAATGTGAGTAAGAATTACCGTTGTACCTCCGTACATAGGAACACATATAAAAATATCGACACAAAGAATTGAAAATAATATTTATCACTTGATAAATATTTCTAGGTTAGGTACACAACAATATAAAATAAATAAAAAATAAATATTTAAATTGACTCATGTAACCACAATATAAATTTAAAATGAAATATTTACACAAAAACACTTCATAGATACTAGCTTGCACGAACGGTATATCATTACTGGACACAGCACAATGTAATAGCGAGAATTGCAATTTCAGTATGACAAACCTAACTATACATCCAAGACCAAGAGCATAGGTGGGAGAAAGAATGGAAAAAATGGTGCGTCTGAGGTTTTATATGAGGAATAGTATCCTCGTATACATTATCGTCCAATGACAAGATAGTACAAATAGAAAGATGAAAAATATATACAGGTTTCACCTGAAATCAAAAGAAAAGTAGATAGCTATTCACAGGAGAAGAGGCGGAGTTTACCAACCTGGTAAAATAAAAGAACTTACATTAAAATAAACAGTCTCAACGAAATCAGAAGGAGAAAGTAAAGATTTGTTGAGATTTTGAGCTTCCTCACGTTGCAAATAAAAATCGCTTTTATTATTTAAAATATATATATAACCTTTAACATTAAAATTATATATATATATATATATATATTATATATATATATATATATATATATATATATATATATATATATATATATATATATATATATATATATATATATATATATATATATTCTTTCTCTTTTTTTTTCATCTCCTTCCTCTTTTCCCCAAGATTGGGGGTGTGGTGCTGTACAATGGGAAAAGAAAAGCAGTAGGAGAACATGACAAACGTCGAAAAGAAAGCCCAGCTCCTACCGCCCCCTCTGTACCATTAATTAGTGAGAGCTCGTCACAGACAGAAAATCCACACCCTAGAGCATCATAGGACCGCGACGGGCCCTCACTATGGTAAATCGTCAATGTAAGGTTCATCCCTGGCCCAGGTGGGCCACAACCATGCCCCCATACAAAACCCCGCCATTTCCTCTCCTATCATGCACCTTTATTCTCGCCTCTGCCAAACTCACATTTCTCTCCTTCAGACATTCGTTCACCGACTCAATTCACTTTCTCTTCGGTCTCCCAGCCGGTCGGTTCCCAACACACTCACCACTATACATCCGCTTAACCAACCGACTATCATTTATCCTTTCCACATGACCAAACCATCTCAACATACTTTCATTTATTCTCTCATTTACCCCTTTCTTCACACCACACCACTCTCTAATACGTTCATTCCTCACTTTATTAATTCTTTTCACACCTAGCATGCCCCTAAGATTGTCCATCTGAACACATTGAACTTTAGATCTATACTTCTTATTCCAGACCATAGTCTCACTACCATACAATAACACAGGTAACAACATACCCTCATGTAAGACCCTAGCGCACTCAAGACTTAGTCCCTTTACATTCACCAACGATTTAATTGCACCAGCCACCTTCCTGCCATTCACAACTTTCCTACTACACTCTGCATCATCCGTTCCCTTCTCATCCAACACATACCCTAAATATTTAAACTCAGACACTTGCTCCAGCTGCTCATCATCTAACATAACTTCACACTGAGGACTGTCCTCACTCACAACCATAACCTTACTCTTATCTACGTTTACTTTCAAACCCCTCCTTTTACACACCCTGCCAAATCTCTCTACCAATCCTCTCAAACTCTCTTCAGATTCGCCACACAGAACCAAATCATCCGCATATAATAGGTAGGGCACCCTCCACTCCTCCTCTCCATTCTCCATCATTCTAACACCATTTCCTGCCATCCCCACCTCGAATCCTTTCATAACCCCATCCATATACACATTGAATAACCAAGGAGACATAACACAACCCTGTCTCACTCCGCTATTAATCCTAAACCAATCACCATTGACACCATTTATTCTTACACACGCTTCAATATCGTCATACATACTTTTGATTCCATTCAGAAGCCTACCACCAACACCATATATCACTAATACCTGCCATAAAGCTTCCCTATTAACTCTATCATACGCCTGTTGTAAATCCATCATAAAACCTAAATATAATTTTATTCTTCTTCTCCTCATTTTCAATCATTTGTTTCAATGTAAAGATTTAGTCCACATCCTCTTACCACTCCTAAACGCACCTGGGAGTTCTTCTGCCACCAATCAGTCCTCCTCAGTCACTGACGCACCCCCTCTTCTTTCGGACCAAAATGTACTCAGCATATAATTCCTCTTCCCTACAACACTCAATAAACTTATTCCCCATAATTTCTACAGTTCCCCTTTCTCCCTTACACCCTTATATAAGGGTACCATTACCGCTCTCCTCCTCCAAACCCTTGGAACTATACCCTCCATAAACGCTTTCTTTATTACACAACTTCCAAATCCAATCAATCACCATCTCGCCTCCGCTCTTGCTGATCATTTCACTAGTAATTTCATCTATACCTGCAGATTTACCATCTTCAACTTTCTCACTACTTCCTCCTTACTAATAACCTCATCCCCAAAATACCTATTCCTTCTTGCAACCATCATCAAAACCACACACATTCACTAACACCTCATCATTACTGTTAATATTGTGCAGATTTTTGAAGTGTTCTTTCCACACTTCCCTCACATCCATTTCATCAGTTACAAAAGCACCATCCTCATTCATTATTCTAAGCAAATTCCCTTATTCTCATTCTAACCTTTCGCGCTTCCCTTCCAGGAAGAGCTTCCTATTTCCTGTATGTCCCCATTTGTCCTCCTTCCAAACTGTTCATTTACCTCTTTGCTTTCTCCTACGTATACATCTTTTAGTATTTCTTTTCCTCCTTATATATTCCACTCTTTTTTTTTTAAAACTTCATTATTTTCTTTTAGAACATTCAACCACCCTTCTTTTTTTTTACCTTTTACCGCTTGCATCACCTCTTCATTCCACCATTCGCTGTTAACATTCTTACTTCCCACTTTAGCACATCCAATATACTTCCTTTTGCACTACTAACAATTGCTTCCCTTCATTTGCCCCCAGATTTGTGTTCAGTATCAACTTTTGTTCATTCAACTGATTACTAGCGAGCGTGCCTGCACATACTTATCTGCAGCCTTTGCTCACTTAACTTCACTCTTAATTCTTACCTACCTCCTTTCGTATCACCTTCCTCTCCATCCAAGCCCCCACTAACTTAATTTCCTACATAGAACAACATAATGATCCGATAATCCCACTCCTAAACCCTCACTGATTTAACATCCAACACATACTCAACATCTTCTTCACCAACAAAAATCAATCATAAATCTTCACTTCGATACCATCTCTACCCACACCAACTCTCTAGTATACTTATGGATACTTTGTGCTTAAAGAAAGTATTACTTACACACATACCTCTCTCTTCACAGAATCAATCACTCTCCTACCATTCTCATTTTCTCCCGCCACCCCAAACCACCTGTTACCATCCCTTTTTGGATCACCTATCCAACCATTCACGGTCCCCCCAACACTATCAATCTGAAACTCCTACTCACCCCATCCAGAACATCATCTTCAAATTATCCCAAAAATCGTACTCTCTTCAACGTAGATGGACCATACGTCACAACCACACACCTTGACCTTTTCAAACTTAAATACATTAGAATTCTAAGACTCACACACACAAAGTCTACCATAGCTTTGTACCACAGGTCACTCATCAAAATTGCAACTCCTTCTCTCCTCTCATTCTCTTCCACACCAGCACGCACACATTTCACATCACACCACTTAATTTCATTCACCTTTCCTTTCATCTTTGTTCAGTCATAGAGCGAGCAAATCAAATTTGCCCTTTCTAAATATTATCCATCACCCTCTCTCCTCTTTCTCCTCAATATTTAATTCTGACATCTTACAAAATTCCATACGATTCATACACTTCGCCGAAAGCGAAGGCTGTTTACGGCGATCACGACCCTTTCTCTCTGAGGCATGCATCAGCATTCCTAGCAAGAGATAGGTAGTAGTGGGCAGCCAACCCCTTACCACCGCCCCTGGGTCGACTTCTACGACACGCAGGACATACGATGTAAAATTCTCTCCTCCCCGCACACAGGGATATGAATAGTAGGGATGTCTGTAAGGTGTTATCTAGAAGTGGGGTGTACTTTAATCATGTGTATATGATATGTGGATAAATGGTGGTTAGTAATATGTTGCCTGAAGGATGAGTGGTGTGAAGAATTATGAACGCAAAAGAGAAAGACGCACCATTAAAAATGGGAGAGGTAATTTCATCGATCGAGTATGCGTGTACTCCTCATATATATATATATATATATATATATATATATATATATATATATATATATATATATATATATATATATATATATATATATATATATATATATATATTGGATAGTCAACCCAAATACCACTATCCTTTACTTTAAGTCGCCTTCTACAACAGGCAGATAAAACGCTGTGAGAATTCTTTTCTCCCACATACACAGGGACATGTATGAAAAGGCGTTAATATATATATAGAGTACATATATATACATATATATATATATACATATAAGAAGTATACACACATATATATATATATACATACATACACATACACACATATACACATATATACATATATATACATACACATATATATATATATATATATATATATATATATATATATATATATATATATATATATATATATATATATATATATATATATATATATATATATGTATATATATATATATATAAAATAAAAAAATGAAAAATTAATTACTTTGTAAGTACAAGAAAATTAATCTTTGACTCTTTAAAAATTAAAACTGTTTCTTTTTGAACTCTAGTATATAAGAAATATTTAATCTCTTCCCTTAATATATAGTTAAGTTGTTAGTTATATATATATATATATATATATATATATATGTGGTATATATATATATATATATATATATATATATATATAAGAAGAAAGAAGAAGAGCTATAAGGTTGTTGTTATTGTTGGTTGGTTATTGTTATATATACATATATATATATTATATATATATATATATATATATATATTGTTGTTATATATATATGTGTTGTTATATATATATATATATATATATAGTTAAGTTGGTTATAAGCAGCAGTTAGCATATATATATATATATATATATACACACACATGCATATACATATATATATATATATCATAAAATGATTATACTTTTGCTGTTCCCAATGTTGCTTTTTTTATACATGAATTTTGCAAAAAATCCATTTCTTTTGAACTCTAGTTTTAAACTTTGTTATCTCAAAAGATATATAAGAAATATTTTATTCTCTCTCCCTTTAATATATATATATATATTATTATATACATATATATATATACTACATACATATATAATATATATATATATGTTGATATATATATATATACATACATATAGTGTATATGATATATACATATATACATATATACCCATACATATATATATGAGTATATTATTATTATACATATATATATATATACATATATATATACATATATATATATATATACACATATATATATATGTTATTATATATACATATATATATATATATATATATATGTATATATTTAAAATAAAAATTCAGTGTTTACTAAGTAAAGAAAAAATTACCCTTTGACTTTTTAAAAATTAAAATCAGTTTCTTTTGAACTCAGTCTTTAAACCCTTTTAAAAGTTTTATCGCAAAGATATTAGGAAATGATTTATTCATCCCTTCTTATACGATGATAAGATATGATATGGTAAAGATATGGTATATATATATATATATATACAAGGTTGTTATATTGTTATATATTTATATATATAGTTATATATATATATATACATATATATACATATATATATATATATATATGTATATAGTGTTATATATATACGTATATGCGCGCGTTGCTGCTATGTTATTAATATATTATATATATATTATATATATATATATATATATATGCGTTATATATATATTATATATTATATATATATATAATTGCGCAAATATTATATATCATATAATTTGTAAATAATTTCTTTTAAAATATAAATTTTCAAATGTGCTTTGATTGATTATATATATATATATATATATATGCATATGTATATATATTATGATATATACATACATACATACATATATATATATATATATACATATACTACCACTGTGCTTTATTCTCAGAGGGTAACACGGGGGGGACCACAGGAAATCGAACTTAAGGCCGGCTATCCCAAACTAGCGCCATCTGAACGTGTTCGCAGTCAATGTGAATTCTCAGTTCCCAGGTAGAGCAAAAACTCATCCTCGGTTACAAAGTGAGGATTTGAAATCTCCAGAGTCCTCTCAAAGGAGAGGCGGTGACTCAACCTCCTGCGCCACGAGGCGTTATATACATAAGTTATTGACATTATTATATATACATATAGCAGTATATAGATATATATATATATATATATATATATATATATATATATAGGTATATATTCACAAGTATATATAAAGCTATACTCGGATAAAGGGCTACATAGTTAACTTTCCAGACCATGCATATATATATATATATATATATATATATATGTAGTAAGTAAATTTGTGTGTCAAATGAATCGAATCAACAAATGTGTTGCAAGAGGCGCCAAGCTTCTTACAAGTTAGAACAGCGCAAATTCTTTTAAACTTTCTCACGCTGAAATCCATGACTCACCCTCAGAAACACCTAAAATTCTTACAAACAAATCTTGCCTCGTAACACATCGAGTAAGGCATACACCTCTTCAAATAATCTTGTTCCAAGACCCAAAGTTCTATAACTCATTCCAAGGTTGTGGCTCTCTCTTGCAATCTCTTCCACAAAATTTCGTTTCAGAACGTTTTACTATGCATTTTTTCTTATGACGCATAGCCAAGCGGGAAGCATCCAAGCTCTTTCCCTGCATTGGGAGCGTCATTAGCTCTGCTACCATCGAATAGTAAGGTTGGGGTTCTGAAAGTGGCTACGCAAGGTAAGAGTGAAACGGGGTGTGTGAAGTGTGATTCGAAGCAGAGGATATACTTTCCCCAGTATTAATATTCCCCAAGCCTAAGTATATATATTAATATACCTATATATATATCGTATATATATATGCGCGGTATATATATATATATATATATGACTGTATATATACTCTATTCATAATTTTAAGTATTTTTTATTACAATGTATATTTCTTCTTTCGTAAAATACAGGTAAAAATAGTAATACTAGAGTATTCCACCGGGTATGAGTTTTCTCGATAATCTTTAGCAAAAGAGGAGTCGGAGGTAATTAAAACACTTAGTAATTAAAACCTTTAATAATTCTCTTATTTTCAGCGGTGGTATAAATTTCGATGTTCAATTAAGTGTTATTCATTTTATTGTATGATTATTTTATTTGAAATATTGTTTTGAAATATTTTCGCTCATGGTGCCAGAATTTGTAATTAAATATAAAAAGTGACTGGTTAATATATAACTAATGTTGTTCATGAATATATATTTTACTTGGAAATTTCCAATATTTTTCATTTGAAATATACTTTAAATAAAATAACACATTTTTATGATACAAGGGTATTATAATTACTTTTATTTACGTAGCACATAATTTTATAATTAATGGGTAATATGGTCATTATTATTTATAAATGCTAAATTTGGATCATGTAATTACCAATAATTAATTGACCCTTAGGTTGTTTTATGGAGTCTAACTTGTCTTAATTGAGACGGGCTTTGTTTGTCAAGTGTGAGGGGCTAAAACACCCCTAATAATAAAAGAGTGGAAACAACATGGTTTTTGCTCATTAACCCAAATCAATTGTGTCGACGAGTGGTCGCAGCAAGCACAATTCCACATCTGTCGAGCCTTGACAGGATAAATCCGGACGGATTGGATACGTGGAACTTCAGAGAAACAGTCAGACAGCGTTGCAAACAGCCATCCAAACAAAGCCCCTACAACAACCTCCACTCCACCGAGAAAGAGAAACTCGTTGACATATTTACGTTAGTAGTTAATCTTAAAGTAAATAGTTATCTTTAAACAGGTGGCAGGTAATTTTTTTTTAATATTTAGCATTTCTTTAATAGTAATAATGGCAACCGAAGAAAATAACAGTAATTAAGTTTCTTTCGTAAGAAGCAAGCAGCTAAATAGAGAGAAAAAGTCTCTCTCACAGAAGTCAGTTGAGAGAGGACATTGCTCCGCCTCTCACAGGATCAGCCAGAGAAAAACGAAGGAACAGTCCTTCACAAAATAAAATTCCCCTTCCCCCCCCATGAAATATTGAAACATCTTAAATTGCGCGCGCAATCATTATTTTAAATATAAAGACACAATTATTATCACTAAAATATTATAATTAAAATATTTTTCTTTTGCATGCGTATGTAAACAGGTTGTAAAAAATATTTTTATTTTAAGGTGATCACCCACAAATTGGTCTTTATATAGTTGATAAGATGTATTTTATATTTTAAGGGTTTGGTTTCTTAAAAAGTGCGTAATTTTAGAATTTATTTAAGCGTATATTTTATATATCTATATTCTTAAGCATGGTGTAGTTTTAAGATTGAGAAAAATAGGCGTATTTTACGTAATATGTTTATTTCCAATTTGAAACCCAGGTGTTAGAACAATTTCGTAAAAAATTATTGACTTTCCCAAAACTTTCTTTATTTTACCTTCCTTCTAACATCTCTTTTTCTTCTCTTTAAATTAACATTCAGTAAACTTTAGCAAGATGCTAATATTTCACTAATAATATATGTGTATGTTATACGATATACTTAAGTAGAAAAGAGAGAAAAAGATGAGAGGGAAAGAGAGCTTAGCAAGTAAGAGAAAGAAAAGGGAGGGAGAGAGAGCATTACACGAAACGCATTCTATAGAACAGCCTGGCACCAGACGAATATTGCACAACGGCAACGCACCGCAACGCACCCACTCACACTCACCTGAGTGCAGGCATACGCCAAGGTCAAGCGTTACGAAAAGGGGAATAGGGATAGAAACGAAAAAAGAATTTATATATAGTATATATATATTATATATATATATATATATATATATATATTATAATATATTATGTTATAATAATTAATTTATAATTAATTTATAATTTGTAAAGCCTTATATATTTGTTATGATTGTACAATGTGTAATATTATATGTGGAGGAATTATATATTGTGCAAGTAAATGCGTAATTGGGCTTACATGTAATAATATACATATATGTGGAACACTTATTAGGTATATAAATAATATATAAATGATGTATATATCAGGGTAGGACCTCGGAGAATTGATAGACATTTACTACTATATACTATATATATATATATACTCATATATATATAAAGAGTTTGATGGAAGTTAGGTTAGTAGCTTATTCGTATATATGTATTGATAATACTATTATATTATATATATATCTACCAGAGATATACTTAAAGAGAGACTAAAAAGTGTCCTTTCTTCTTTTTTACCGTAAGCCCGCAGGTATATTATATATATCATATATAGACGAGATATATACACGCTATATAGTATACTAGTAAGAGTTTATTAGTGTTTCGGGCGCAGAATAAAACTAGAGTGTTTTGTAGTATCATAAGTTGTCATTCATTTTTTTGCTTATATACATAATATATTACTTCATATATATAATATATTGTAATCTATCATATATTATATATATATAAATTACTATATTATATACTTATATATATAAATATATTATTCCCTATTACATGTAATATATATATATATATGATTAGGATTAAGTCATAATACGAACATGTACAACCATGGTTTCGAGAGAAAATAAAATAAGGAAAAGATATAATATATATACGAGATATATTACTACTATTATTAGCCATGTCGCCGAGACTAAAGTGTCTCTCGTGTTTTTTTTATCAATTTAAAGAAGCGTTTTTTTAAATTTTAAAACCATATCGAGAAGCTATATACCGTCTTAATTGTGTCCTTATTTTTTAGTGATTAGTACTAATACCATTTTTGCTAATTTTTCAAGAAGCGTATTGCCTCAATTCAAATTAACAATAGCCAGTGTTTTTGCATGCATTTATCTTGCATAATTTGCATGCGATAGTTTTTTTTGTGTTGTTTCTAAAGGAGTTTGTTTTATATTCTTTAAGTAAAGATAGCAACGGTCCGAGAGAGGACTATAGACTCGAGAGAGATAGGTTTGAAGTGTAACCCCTAAAGAGCCAAGGAAGTAAAGTCTTCCGGGAGGGACGATATCTCAAAGCTCAAAGTTGCTTCAGAAAATAGTATCTTTAGATAACACAAAACCAAGTACAGAACTTACTATTACTAACTATAAATCCTAGGCGATTTAAGGGCAGTAACAAAGGTTATTAGGCCCAGAGACCCAGTAGAAGTCATATGGGAGAGCCCAGTAAAGGCCCATGCTCCCCAACAAGGGTTAAGGAACCCGGTAGCAGATGGTTGTCCCACAGGAGCGGTCCGGTGGAAGCAGTATACAGAAGATTGCCGCAGCAGTGCAACCCAGTTTGTATAATAAGGACGACCCGCAGGGAGTCGCCCCCACAAAGTATAGTTTTAGTTACGGTAACGATCCACAGGGATCCACCACAGATTTAGAGGTAAATCTGAAAGCAGAAGGAGGGCTCTGGCAGGTGAAAGTACCAGTGCAGTCCAGAACCCCATTACATAGGCAACAGTGCTTTAAAGTAGCACCAAAGATAATTAGAGAATAAGATAGTTTTAGGAGGTGATAAGGAAGGTAAAGAGGTCGAGATGACCCGTAGAAGGAGGCGGCAAGAAGCGGTAAGAGAGGAAGCAATTGAACATTGTGGGAACGGCAGAAGTACTCCTCTGGTGGAAAATCGAAGAGTTGAGGAAATGTCCAAGTATCCCTCTACAAGTCTAAATCAGGTTGGCCCCGCCAACTGGAGCCTAAAACCTTCACCCACTTCTTCCTTAAAGCCTAATTTTCAAGCAAGAAAGGAGGGTCAAGAGACTCTCTCAAAAGAAAGAAAAGACCCGATAGGGCAAGGTAGCTTAAAAAATGAATATGTTCCACAGGGAACAGCGCATTCATTTCAAAGTTTAGTTATAGAGGTGATCCGCAGGGAGTCACCCCCGTGTTACAGAAAACGAGAGTTTTAATAGCCAAAAAAAGAAAAATCCTCAAACAGAACAGAAGTATGAGGAAGAAAGTAAGAAGAAGAACAGGGAGTCACCCCAGTATTACAGAAAACGAGAGTTTTCGTAGCCAAAGGCCAAAGACTGACATTCGAGTGAAAGAAGTCTGGCCAAGCAAGAGTCCGACTTAATTAGAAAATAAGTCGAAGGAGGTTCCCCGGCTGGCGATAAGTACCAGTGCGTACGGAATCTTGTTAGATAAGCAATAGTGTTTAAATTTAAGGGTACCTAGGCGACAGTGCCTAGAGTAAATAAGCCAAGGCGCTTAAGAATTTACAAGGATATTAACAATAAAGTTTGTTTATTTTGAGCCCATTTAGCCGACCAGTTGTCCGCTAATCATTTTTCGTTTTCAATCCATAAGGAAAAGGGAAGATGACAGTTTAGAAAGAGCTAGGCGACGATGCCTAGAGTAGATAAGCCACGGCGCTTAAGAAATTAACAATAAAGTTTGTTTATTTTGAGCCATTTAGCTGACCAGTTGTCCGCTAATCATTTTTCGTTTTCAACCTATAAGGAAAAGGGAAGATGACAGTTTAGAGAGAGCTAGGTAACGATGCCTAGAGTAAATAAGCCAAGGCGCTTAAGAATTTATAAGAAAATTAACAATAAAGTTTGTTTATTTTGAGCCAATTTAGCTGACCAGTTGTCCGCTAATCATTTTCGTTTTCAACCTATAAGGAAAAAGGAAGATGACAGTTTAGAGAGAACTAGGCAACGATGCCTAGAGTAAATAAGCCAAGGCGCTTAAGAATTTAGAAGACAATTAACAATAAAGTTTGTTTATTTTAAGTCCATTTTGCCGATCAGATGTCTGCAGATCATTTTTTCCAAAGTTAATCTATAAGAAAAGGGAGAATGACCGGATGGAATAGTCTAGGTAAAAACTACCTAGGTGACAGTACCTAGGGAAAAAGGGCAATAGTGCTTCCAAGCTAGAGAGCACTACAAACCCATCGTCTTAGTGACGCTTATCCAGTAGATAAAAAGAAGATAGATAGATATAGATATATATATATATATATATATAATATATATATATATTATATACTATATTATAATATAATATATATATATATAATATTATATATTATATATATATATATTTATATTATATATATATATATATATATGTATAGTGTGTGTATGTTGTGTAATACTGTATGTATATTATATATATATATATATGTAAAATATACATGAGTATATAGGAATATAATAGATTTAATTCATGGGTTGGGTAAATATTATTATCTATAAAGACTAAAGTTGGTTTATCCCCGTAAGGTGAT
>JABUQX010088212.1:0-31432 GCA_015478945.1 Trachelipus rathkii
TTATATATATAAAAAAATACATAAAATTGAGTACTCAGATATTATACATACATAAAAAAAGGCATATATATATATATATATATATATATATATTATATATATATATATATATATATAATATATATATATATATATATATATATATATATATATATATATATATAATATAATATATATATATATATTATATATATATATTTAATATATAATATATATTATATTAATATATATATATATATATTATATTATATATATATATATATATATATATATATATAATATATATATATATATATATATATATATATATAGAATTTATATATATATATATAATATAATATATATATACTATATATATATATATATTATATTATATATATATATATATATATATATATATATAATATATATATAATATATATATATATATAAAATAACACTAAATAAACTAAATTAATTATATTACTAAACTTATTATAATTAGTAATTTACGAATTTATTAACTTAATTTTATAAAAATTAATATTAAAAAAGCAATTTGTGTCAAAAAAAATAAAAAAATAAAATAAAAAATCTCAAAAAATCAAAAAAATCCCCAACCCGTTCTAGAGAGAAATATTAATACTCTAGAGGGGTTGGGGATTTTTTGAGAATTTTTTTATTTTATTTTTATTTTTTTTGACACAAATTGCTTTTTTTAATTAAAGCTTTACCGGTTCAAGTGTGCTTGAAAAGATAGTTTCATTATTTAAAGTTTTCGAAAAAGTATAGAGTCAAAAGTCATTTTATTCAATGATATCTGTTCACATTATTTATCAATTTTCAATATTTTTATTTTATATAATCATAACTGAGTAAATGACAATTCAATTACTGGAATTTTATTAAAGAAAGACCATTTGAAACCAGAATTTTTGGTTCTGGCCGGAACTGGAACTTCCAAAAAATTGAGGTTCCGGTGGAAGTTCCGGTTGGAACCTGGTTCCGGTACATCCCTAATGATATATAGCTATATATATATATATATATATATATATTATATATATATACTATATATATATATAATATACCGTCTTATGATATATATATATATATGTAGGTAGTTTTGTTCCCTCCAAAATAAATATATTGATTTTTTTACTCGCCTTCAATCGGGTGGAGTTCTACAATCTTCTGGAAGAGCCCAGCCCTGGGAGTCGATGTCGCTCCTCGAAGTCTGCGCGATCTTCCTTGTGCTGTGGGAAATAAAGATGACTATATGTAATTAAATTGCGCAGTGGAAATTTCGTTTTTATCGTTGCTCTGCTAAGTACTCTGCTCTTTCTTTACCTGATTTCGTTAATGATCGTATATTTCTTTCTCATCTAAATATTCTTGAATAGTTACTCTCCTCTCTTTACTTCGCTTTTGGTTCGGCCCGTTTGTGTTTTTTCTTGTCTTATTTGAAAGTTGGGCTTTCCGATATCTTTCTATCTTTACTTTCCTTCAACGTCCACTTCTGGTGTTAATTCCTATAAAAATAAGAGCGCTAAAATATTTGTTCTCTACAAGACTTCGGATATAGTCAAGATGTTTCAGTATTACAGATATAGTCAAATTAGATATTAGTATGAGGATCGATTCGTTACTCACCGAATGGCCAAACACCTTTGTTATTTTCAACTTACTCGGATGACCACCAGCGGGCTAATAAGACTCAAAACAATTAATATAAATTGACTAATGCTTTATTTAATCTTATCTTTTCCTTTCTTTGTACAAACCTATCTAAGTATTTTTTTACGGGATTTCCCCTGAATATACATATGTATATCCACAAATATCAAAAAAAATAATGATTTATAAAAATAAAAATGGTATAAATACTTAATAAAAATGAAAAATAAAAATAATATATATATATATACGTAAATGTTATAAAAAAATCTCTTTGACACTATTCAACTATTCAGAAAATTTTGCTTGCATTTATATTCCTTTATAAATATTTTTCTTGCATTTATATTCCCTTATAAAAATTTGCTTGCATTTATATTCCTTTATCAATGGGGATATGAATGATGGATGAAAGAAATGAAAAGGGAAGAGGGGGGAAATGAAGATGAAGAATGAGGGTGAAAATGAGAAGATGAAGTAACTCTGATCTAGACTGGCGGGTACCTTTTTGTCAGTATACCTTATTATATACTTTATGATAGCAAGACACCAAGAATAGTTAAACAATAAGAACAATATAATAATAACAATAATAATTAATAATAAATAATAATATAATAATATAATTAATAGATGATAATAATAATAATAATAATAATAATTAATGATAATAATAATAATAATAATAATAACAATAATAATGTAATACTGATGCAAGCAGCAATGTACTTTATACTTTTAAGCGAAAACCACAATTTATTATTGGTTTACCTTAATAGGTGCCATGACAGATGTTGTTTGGCTTTTATTGTGCGAAGAACGACTAGTCCGTTACTTCGGCTTGTTGTTGGCAAAGTTTTTAAGCTCTGGTTGATAAATCACAAGAAGAAATCTGCTGCAATTGTTGATGAACGATGATTCTGATTCTTAATTAGTTCCTCAACCCGTTCCTGTCAACAAAAATTTGAATTTATTAACTTATTACTCCTTCACCATCAACCTCCCATTCCACTTCTCCACCATAACCTCAATCTCTCCTCCCTTACTGATCTTTACTTTACCATACTAGTAACAGTTTCACAATATTATAAATATTCTATATGCTATAAATCAATTAAATTTCGCTTACCCTTTTGATAAAGGGAAAAAGGATTTTCCTTTTCTCTTCGAGCTTCTTTCTGTGGTTGATGTTGCTTAAACTTCTTTAAGTATTTTCTCCTATTCACTAAGGATCTTCACTATTTGTTCTTATTTTATGGTATTTCTTCTCTATTCACGATGTCTTTTATTTGGTTTTGTTTGAGCTTTATTTTGTCACTATATAACAATTTTTACCTTACTGAAACGAGATGGGAAGAAAAGAATAATTTGAAAACCATCTTATTCCTCCCCACCCGTCAATGCTGGTGTTGACGCACCATCTTAAAGATCTATCCTTAACTTGGTTTTCCTTTTCCTCTTTTCAAGTTCATACTTTCCTGTCTATAATCCAAAATCAAAAATAAAATTTCTTTCCATCATCAATTACTTCCTTCCGGAGTAAAAATTAACAACCTTTCTTTAAGGTTTTTTTCATAAATCAAAATTCAAAAAAAATAAAACATTCTTGGATTAAAAATACATGATGAGGAGGATCTTGTCCCTACTCATCACATATATTCCGGACTCTTCGTTTTACCTCTTCCATCGACAGCTCCTGACCGTAGGCCATCATGAAACCTTGGATTTGTACCAGACTAGTCTGTACTCGTTCTCTAAAAGCGGTCTGAACATCCACGGTTTCAACCAAAGGGACCGATCTTGTGACACTCAGCGCCACAGATGATGTAGAGCTTTGCGACTGATTCGATGTCAGCCGTTGACGCCGCTGATACGGGGTTTCTCTGGGTCTCCTAGTACGGGGACGACCACGTCGCTCTACTACGACCGCGGATGTTTGATCCACAATACCCGGATCCACATCTCCAAACCGAATTGGGGAATAACTTCTGACTCTAGGGGCAACAGCTTCGCTTGGCACCTCCGGGACAATAGCAGAGTTGTCCGGCACTTGTTGTTCGTGGGAACTTGGCCCCACCTCCGTAGGATCATTAGCCGGTTGCTCCGGGACTGGTGAACTGCTCATTTCCTCACCACTAACCTCACTCACCACTACCATTTCCTCTACTACTTCCACTATCTCTTGGACTACTCCTTGGATAGCTGGTGTTACCGGTGCTACTACAGGTTCCGGAACTGAGGAAGATGTTTCTGCTCCTACCAACTTCAACTCCTCTCCGAAATACCCCAGAGCCCGCATTTTTATAATTATCTGCCTGCTCAAATCGCACCCCGGGTGTAATCCATCTCTCAAAAATCCCTGCTCCCCCAGGGTATACACTCTTCCTTCCATAAAATTTTTAACATTGAGCTTGTGACCCGGCAATCCCTTTACAGCATATATAACCGGAAAGGAACTCTTTTGGTGCCATTGTATGGTATCTCTTCGAAGCTGCCGGATGTGAGCATGCATCTTTGTAGCCTGCAAATGCAGAATCCGATCGGAATATTCAGGTGCATGATTATATATATCTTGCACTCGTTTGGGATAATTCAGTACCAACTTCCGATTATATTCCACCAAGTCAAGGAATGGTGGTATCCCCAAAATGACTTGCATTTGGGGATTGAGACGAGCACATTTTTGGGAAAATCTCGAGAACCTTTGGGCAAAGTCCTCGATTTGAAAGGAAAAATTAGCCGTATCTACCCAATATCCCTCAGGTCGACTGAATGGCCCCGGAACAGATAACCGCGTCTGATTATAAGCTTCCGGAATTATTGTAAAAATTATCAAATGTGTATAGTCAGGCTTTACTATCATGTGAGCCATATCACTAAACCAAGCCAGCTTTTTCCCCGGGTATGACTCAAAAACTACGGTGGCCCCGGGTAATAAGTCCTCAGTGTATGCATTCTTAAGATCACGCACCCACGAATGGCCCAATACCAAAATCTGAAAAAAAAGAATAAAACCATTTATATTAATCAGTTTAATAAATTTTTCATTTGGCTTTGATTTCCTTTAGTTAATTATTTGGAAACCCGGGTATTTGTCTAAATTGTTAGTTGTATGATTGTTTTTATTGTTTTTTTTCATTTATGTCTATTGTTTTTGTTATTATTTATGTGTGTGTATTGTTTACAAAAAAAATTTTTCAGTATTTTATGTATTTCCTTTATTTAGTTTTCAATATGTTTACTGTTTTTTCATTATGTTGATTATTTCTCTTTTTTATTTATCTCTATTATTGTCGTGTTCATTTACGTGTCTTCTTTATTTGAATTTATTTCTGTTGTATTTGTCTTTTTGTGTTTGGTGTTTGTTTTCCATTAATTTTATTATCTTCATTGTTCTGTGTATTTATTATTTTTTTTATGATTATTTATGATGTAATTTCATGTTTGTTTTTTTCTTGTTAAATTTATTTATTTTTGTTGTTTTTGTTACCTATATATATATTTTGTTATTTTCATTATTTTTATTTAAATTGTTTTTGTACATTTATTTTTATTTAGGTTGTTGGTCATTGTTATTTTGTTGTTTTCCATATTTATATGTATTTTGTTTTTGTTTTATTTTATTTTTACATAATGTGTTTTTATTATTTTTAATTATTGTGTTGTTTTTCGCTTTCGCTCTATCATGTACGGGAAGACTAACGGTAAGTCTTGACATAACCCTCTCGATCGGGTATATGGACGCTCACTTTCTGTTCTTTGTGATTCTAATTCAGTTAATCTATTTTTAAATAATTCATTATTACCTTCAAATCCCTCGAAAGACAAATCGTCAGGAGGGAAGTTTTCTCTCTGCCCATCCTGTTCTATATTCAAATAAGTTTCTGTTTCTATTTCTTCAACAATAGGCAACCCTACTACTGGGGTAGAATATGCCTGAATATGTTCTTCAAACACTTTATTATTATTTGGTAAGGATTCCCTAAAATTCTCCTGTGGAGCTTGCAATGACTCCCAACGATAAAATGCCTCTTCTATCAAATCAGATGCATCCCATTGTAAATATTCATTGACTTCTTCTTCTTCAGCTGATTTTACTATATTACTCAAATCTCCGTGTGATCCGTTTTCCCTTTCTCTTTCAATTATCTTTTCCAATTCTAAGTTAATCCTTTGCTGTTCTTTTATTAATCCTACAAAACTTTGTTTAACCTCACTTAATATTCTGTCATCAACGGTGAAACCCTCGAAAGAGTCCTCGTCATCACTGTCATCATCTTCCCACTCTAACTCTACTGTCTCTAACGCTTTATGTTCGGTTTTCTCAAGTTCGAAAACTTCTTCCACTTCTCCTTTTTCTATCTCTGCTGCACCCCCACCCATCGCATATCTTTGAAACACTGAATTATTTGCTAAGTACTCAGGAGGCATTTTCCAATGTCGCAACTGCCGATGATGAGCCTTATATTGCCTTCCATCCTCCGGAGAGCGTAACACATATGTGACATGATTGTCATTTACCTTTATAATTTCATAAGGCCCATGATACCTAGGATCAAATTTATTTTTCGTAAGATTTCCAGGGAGATGAGCCTTTAAACCTACCATTTGATGGACTTCATACGGAACGAATCTAACATGACTTTCCGTCCAACATTCTTCCTCCACAGGTAAAGGGAGTCCAGTTCTTAATTCATGTGCCTTTTTCAAGATATTTTCGCAAGGAGTTAAGTTCGTTTCCGTATGAGTTGTATGATTATAAACTAACAAGACCTGTGACAATTCTTCATCCCATTTATTTGACTTCTTTACTGACATTCTCAGATATTGACTCAGGGTGCGATTTACACGTTCGACCGCGCCGTTAGAAGATGGGGTATACGGGGTTGTTAGTACATGTTTTATTTGTTGTCTCTTTAAGAGCTCCTCGAACTCAGGTCCAATAAATTCCCTACCGTTATCAGTAAGAAGCCGCTCCGGGAACTTTTGCAAAAATGGCAGTATTCTGTGTTGGAATGCATTTGCGACATTGATACTTTGTTTGTTTCTTATGGGAACAGCAGCCACCCACTTCGTGAAATGATCCACCATCACTAATGCATAATTGTTTCCCCTGGTAGAACAGGGAAATTGGATCAAATCCATTGCTACCAATTCAAATGGTCTGGAAGTTACGATCTTAAGAGTGGGCGGTACATAGAGAATGTTTGAGATCTTACAAGCTTGACACTTACTACAGGTGGTAGTGATGTCATTACAGATAGTAGTTATCTTTGGGTGCCATACCCAGTTTATTAATAGAGAATGCAATTTATGTTTCCCGATGTGTGCAAACATCCAATGAGCTTTAATAGCTACCTCAGTTAAATAAGTTTTGGGGACAATGAGAGCAAATTCTCCCGTCGAGAATTCTCTGTACAAACGATCATTTATAAAAAATATATATTTACTTACGCGAGCAAATGGTTGTAATGGACCATTAAACGGCAATTTTCTTACGATGGCATTCTTTAATCGTCTCAACGTATAATCAGATTTTTGCATCTTTCCAATATCATCATGCTCGATTTCCAAAGGATCTATTATGTTATCTGAATCGATTATGATATGATGAATTTTTGGATCATCCGGTATCTCGGTCTCTACCTCCCCACCGGTGTTTTGGTCAACCAGGGGAACCTCTTTGTCAACTGTGGGTGATAATCTCACAACTTTGCCTTCCTCCTCCATTGACTCATCCAACAAAATCCTTTCCTCAAATTTTTCGGATGTTACCATGTTAGCACTGATCACTTCTTCCTCTTTATTTAGCGGCTGCATTGGAAGGCCCACTAGGAGATTGTAATGGACTCCTCCACGGCACAAAAGATGAAAAATACTTTTCTCGGTATTTAATCCAAATTTTAAGGGTTTTGTATCCCCATAATACATCCAGACTTGTACTTTATACAATTTCGTAAATGCCAATATGGCTTGAGTTATTGGAAATTGACCCGCCTGTTTCATTAGCTGTAACCTTTTTGTTATTTGCCTTGATTCCTTCCCCGCGGGTAACCCATATACATCCCTATTTTCCAATAACTCCTTTGCAACTTCCTGTCTTACTTTTAAATGATGTTCCATCGACCCATACAACCCCACCGAAAAAGCCTGGAAAAGCGAATCTCCTCCTCCAGGAATCTTAATTTCTGAAAACCCCCCAGGGATGGCGTCTACTAGCAATGCTTCATACTCTTCGAATGTTTCTCCTACAGGAGATCTTGATAAAGCGTCAGCCACGACGTTTTCTTTACCTGGAATATACCGCAGCTCATAATCAATGTCGTTAATTTCCTCGAGCGTGCGAGCTACCCGAGCATTCACCAATGGCATACTGTGCAAATATAAAAGTGGCTGATGGTCAGTAAAGATGACCACTCTTATTCCATATAGGAAAGGTTTTAATGCCCTCACAGCCCATCGTATAGCAGCTACCTCTTTTTCCGTTGTACTGTAGCGTTGTTCAGCTTTATTGAAAGTGGTTGAAATAAAAGCGATAGGACGTTCTTCACCAGATTGTGTCTGAGCGAGACACGCCCCTGCCCCGACATCAGAGGCATCCACATATAATAACAAGGGTGCTGCTTTCTCTGTACGATCTGGGTACGACAGGATCTGTGGCGATGTAAGTGCTTCCTTTAATGCCTCAAACGCTTTCTGACAGGGCTCGGTCCATTTCAGTGTCTTGTTACTTAATAATGCAAAAAGGGGTTTCGCAATTTCTGAGCAGTGCGCTATATGGCGCCTATAGAAGTTGACCATTCCCAGAAACTGCCTCAATTTACAAACGGTGGTCGGTAAGGGAAATTGCATAATACCTTGTAAATTATTTTCTAACGGAACCATTCCATGTTCTGATACTCGGTGTCCTAGGTATTGTACTTCTTTTCGGAGAAGGAAAGTCTTGGCCGGTTTGATTTTAAAGCCAGTTTCTTCAAAAGCAGATAGAACCTTTTCCAATATTTCCAGATGCTCTTCGAATGTTTCACTTACAATCAGGACATCATCCAAATATACCATGCACTCATTCCAAGGTATATGTGCCAAGGCATATCTCATCCCGCGTTGAAACATTGCAGGGCCGTTTTTCACCCCGAACGGCATTCGCAAGAACTCCCAATGTGACAAGGGAGTCGTAAAAGCAGTCTTCTCAATGCTGGTCTCTTCCATCTCAACCTGATAATATCCTTTTATTAAGTCTATCGTTGTAAAGAACTTCATACCCTTGAGACTGAACAACATGTCGATCAGATTTGGGATAGGAAAGCTATCTCCCTTTGTGATTTTATTTAACTCCCGATAATCAATACATAGTCTGATCGACCCATCTTTCTTTCTGATTGGAACTACTGAGGCTGAATATGGGGACTTGCTCCTTTGGATGATTCCTTCGTCCTCTAGTTTTTTACAATCTGCCTCGATTTCTTTGAGCATAGGGCCTTGTAACCGTCTGACTGGCACTTGCACCGGCTCCTCAGTCAATGTTTCGATTTTATGTTTGATAACATTGGTGCAGCCCACATCAGAATCTCCTAAACTCGAGACAGAAGGATACCGTTCTAATAACTTAATTACTTGTTCTCTTTGTTCTGGTGTTAATTCCGCCTCTTCCAACCTAAATGCTTTGCTCAAGTTTTCAGGATTCCATTCCATATATTCGTTAGGACTCTGCTCATCCAACTCGACTATATTGACAGTGGGATCCTCCACTGTAACTTCCTCTATCCTACCTACAATTGATCCTTTCTTTAACCGCCTTGTTTGGTCACTATCATTTTGCAAAATCACCAAAGCTCTATCGCCAGAAAAATCCATCAACATATGTTCTAATTTTACCGTTTTGGGCAATCCTTGCCATGCTTCCACCACGACAGGTTGCTTCATTAGTCTTTTTCCCTGCCTTTCCACTTCTACTATCATACACCTTTTTGGTTCTAAATTTACCGCCTCAACTAATGCACAGGTTTCTTCCCTGGGCAATCCCTGTCTCATGTCCACTGCTACGGTTTGTACATAATTCCCACGCCTGATGACTAATTCCCTATGGTACAAATCCGGCAACAGATGTTCCTGCTTTAAAATATCATACCCTAAAAAAACTAGATCAATTACTCAGTTAGCTGGTCTGGGACCACAACAAAGCGACTCGGCTTCAGGACATAATTAGTGGACAATCTTAGGGCGATTGTAACTTCTCCTAACACGGGAAACCTAACATTACCTATCCCAGTAACCCCTCTAAACGCGGTGGGAAAAATAGGGCTTACTTTCTTATCTAATAAATGAAAACAACCCGCCGATATTAAACTTACCTCCGCTCCGGTGTCTACAAACGCGATAATGGGTTCCATTGGTGGTTGATCCACTAGTGTCACTTGCAAAATAAGGGTCTTCTCCGGTGCTTTTATAATATGGTATCTGATGATGGTTTCTGGTGGCCACTCCTCCGTTTCGTTCTTTTTCTCTATTACTTTTCCCCAGAGAGATTCTTTTCTCTCAGTATTAGTTTCTAATCTAACAGGTTGATCTACTCTAACCGATATTTCTATTTGTTTTACCTCATCATTTTCTATGGTGCAGGTCGCAGTCACTGGTGATTCTGGCTCTGTTGATGTCAATTCTGGGGAACCTTCCGCCCTTGGCAATGGGGATACTGGATACGATGTTGCTGGATAACAATAGTCGGGGAGAATCTCCTGTGACTCTCCAGGATCATCTTCTTCTATAGTGATCCCCCATGAACCCATTTCATTTGTTATTACTTTTGCTGTGGTGGTTGCTGTTGCTGTTGCCTCTGACATGAAGCCTTCCATGCCAGAGACCCTTCGTTTCCCGAACGCTGTGTACAGTCCTTACCTAAATGATCCCCTTGGCAATAGGGACACGTTATTTGGGGTTTCGCAGTCTGTCCTCCCCTATTTGGGCAATTTCCTACCTGGTGACCTACTTCCTTGCATCTCAAACACCGGTTTTGCTCCAAATAACATTCCTCAATCAAATGGCCTCTCTTGCCACAATACATGCACAAGGGCCTGGTCCAACAATCACTCGTGGTGTGACCCCTCTTTCTGCAATGACTGCAGATGGGAACTGATGAACCATTATTGTTGTTTCGCTGTTGATAGCCTTGACCTGATCTTTGTCCATTTCTAAATTCTCTCGATGGAATGTTTCCTGCCTGTTGACCATATCTTGGTGGTGGATAATTGTTAGTAGTGGTTCTTTGAGGTACATCTCTGGGAACCACGGCAGCAGTCTGGTAGCTTCCGGAATATCCCTCAGCCTGGGGCGACGATTGCATTTGGGTTCTCCTACAACAACACATTCCTTCATAATTACCATATGTGTGGGGCGCTTGTTGGATTGACGAAGGTATGGTGGAAATTTGCATTGACTTTGTTAAGTCTACGACTTCCACTACCTGATTTTCTTTTCTTGCTTGTCCTCGATAAATTTTGTCCACCATAATCACTAATTGTTCCCAGGGAATCCGACAACCTTGAGTAATTTCTACTCCCATCAACGAGTCTTCAACCCTGATCTTAACAGTCTCTGGCACACTATCCATTAACTTTTCTCTGACGATGGGCATTTTCCTTACTTCGTTTCCAGGGAACGCTCTTTGTGCCAACCCCAGCAATCGCAAAGCGAAGAGTGGAACATCTTCACCATCTTTCATTTTAGCTTTATTAAATTCAGCAGGTTCAGTGTTGGTCTTTTTCTTCAATTGTTCCCTAAACCACTGCAAGAGTTGGGATTTTACTAATCCATATTCGGCCGATGTTGATGCCACAACGTTATAAGCTTCCAAGGCAGAACCCTGAAGGTGACTCCCCAACAACGCAACCATACCCTCTGCTGATCCAGGATACTGTGTCTCACAGTAATGTTCAAATCTATCAAGGAATTGGACCATGGTCTCACCTGTCTCCAATCTAAACTTCCCTGGTGGTATCACTTTCTTGGGCTTCTTGTCAACCCCCATTGAGGCCATCAACGTGGTCATTTTGTCCATCATTTCGCTATTCTGTTTGAGAATGTCCTGCAGGAATTTAGAATCCACTGTTACCATTGCAAGACCCGGGACTCCATTCTGACTATTTTGGTTCTCATTTCGGTTGGGTGGTTGAACACCATCATTCGATGGAGTATATCCTTCTTCAGTCTTCCCTGACTTGTCTCCATCCACCAAATCATTCATACCGTCCGTCGTCATGCTGACGTCTGTTGTTGATGACAGTGGCGGCTGAGCTTTTATCTACACTCAGCGGCAGAGCTAGTCTTCTCCTCAGCAGAACAACTACGCTCTGCTACCACTTTATGTGGTAGGTTTTCGTTCCCACCACAATAGATAAATTGTTTTACTCACCAGCCTTCAATCGGGGTGGAGTTCTACAATCTTCTGGAAGAGCCCAGCCCTGGGAGTCGATGTCGCTCCTCGAAGTCTGCGCGATCTTCCTTGTGCTGTGGGAAATAAAGATGACTATATGTAATTAAATTGCGCAGTGGAAATTTCGTTTTTATCGTTGCTCTGCTAAGTACTCTGCTCTTTCTTTACCTGATTTCGTTAATGATCGTATATTTCTTTCTCATCTAAATATTCTTGAATAGTTACTCTCCTCTCTTTACTTCGCTTTTGGTTCGGCCCGTTTGTGTTTTTTCTTGTCTTATTTGAAAGTTGGGCTTTCCGATATCTTTCTATCTTTACTTTCCTTCAACGTCCACTTCTGGTGTTAATTCCTATAAAAATAAGAGCGCTAAAATATTTGTTCTCTACAAGACTTCGGATATAGTCAAGATGTTTCAGTATTACAGATATAGTCAAATTAGATATTAGTATGAGGATCGATTCGTTACTCACCGAATGGCCAAACACCTTTGTTATTTTCAACTTACTCGGATGACCACCAGCGGGCTAATAAGACTCAAAACAATTAATATAAATTGACTAATGCTTTATTTAATCTTCTCTTTTCCTTTCTTTGTACAAACCTATCTAAGTATTTTTTTTAGGGGATTTCCCCTGAATATACATATGTATACATATGTATATCCACAAATATCAAAAAAAATAATGATTTATAAAAATAAAAATGGTATAAATACTTAATAAAAATGAAAAATAAAAATAATATATATATATATACGTAAATGTTATAAAAAAAATCTCTTTGACACTATTCAACTATTCAGAAAATTTTGCTTGCATTTATATTCCTTTATAAATATTTTTCTTGCATTTATATTCCCTTATAAAAATTTGCTTGCATTTATATTCCTTTATCAATGGGGATATGAATGATGGATGAAAGAAATGAAAAGGGAAGAGGGGGGAAATGAAGATGAAGAATGAGGGTGAAAATGAGAAGATGAAGTAACTCTGATCTAGACTGGCGGGTACCTTTTTGTCAGTATACCTTATTATATACTTTATGATAGCAAGACACCAAGAATAGTAACAATAAGAACAATAATAATAATAACCATAATAATAATAATAATAATAATAATAATGATAATAATAATAATAATAATGATAATAATAATAATAATAACAATAATAATAATACTGATCAAGGCAGCAATGTACTTTATACTTTTAAGCGAAAACCACAATTTATTATTGGTTTACCTTAATAGGTGCCATGACAGATGTTGTTTGGCTTTTATTGTGCGAAGAACGACTAGTCCGTTACTTCGGCTTGTTGTTGGCAAAGTTTTTAAGCTCTGGTTGATAAACCAAAAGAAATCTGCTGCAATTGTTGATGAACGATGATTCTGATTCTTAATTAGTTCCTCAACCCGTTCCTGTCAACAAAAATTTGAATTTATTAACTTATTACTCCTTCACCATCAACCTCCCATTCCACTTCTCCACCATAACCTCAATCTCTCCTCCCTTACTGATCTTTACTTTACCATACTAGTAACAGTTTCACAATATTATAAATATTCTATATGCTATAAATCAATTAAATTTCGCTTACCCTTTTGATAAAGGGAAAAAGGATTTTCCTTTTCTCTTCGAGCTTCTTTCTGTGGTTGATGTTGCTTAAACTTCTTTAAGTATTTTCTCCTATTCACTAAGGATCTTCACTATTTGTTCTTATTTTATGGTATTTCTTCTCTATTCACGATGTCTTTTATTTGGTTTTGTTTGAGCTTTATTTTGTCACTATATAACAATTTTTACCTTACTGAAACGAGATGGGAAGAAAAGAATAATTTGAAAACCATCTTAATATATATATATTATATATATAATATATATATATATATATTAATATTATTATATATATATATATATATATATAGTATATATAGTATATTATATTTTATTATTATAATATTTATAATAATTAAAAAAAAACTTGTAAAAAATTTAAATTTATGTTCTAACTTAATGCTAAGATTGCGCAAGCAAAATTTTAGCATAAGTCAAAAATGAAAATAATATATAAACCCGTCCTGTCGAGATGCTCTTCAGTCAGATTTAATTAACAATAAGAAGAAATAAATCTCATCCAAGATGCTCTCTCCAGAACTCCTTCAAACTTAAAACCGCCGCTTTCGGGAAGGAGGAAATTAAGGAAAAGTCCCGCGAGCTCCGAATCTCAAGAGCAGTTTCCAAAAAGAAGAGTCGGGAAAGGAGGTTAAGACGCGTGGAACAGTCCGGTGACTACTAACACTACGAGAGAGAGTTATCTCAGCAGAAGACTTTCAATTGAATATCTTTACTTCATTAAATATCTTTACTATCTGTTTAATAAATTCATCGTTTGAAATATGGATTTTTAAATTTACCATCCTCTTATATAGGGTGCTTGCTCATAAAATAGCCACTAACTTAGCAGCCGTACCCTATATATATATAATCTTTCTTTCTTTTCTTCATCCTTCCTTTTTTTCCCAAGACTGGGAGTAAGGTTGCGTTTGCGTGACTAGCATCGGAAAAGAAAAGCAGTAGGAAAGAATATGACAAAAGTCGAAAGAAAGCCCCAGCCTTACGCCCCCTCTTTAGCCAGTTAATTAGTAAGAACCGTCGCAGCAGAAAATCACCCTTAGAGCTTCACGGACCGCGGACGGATCCTCACCTATGGTAAATGCGTCAAGTGTAGGGTTCAATCCCTGACCCAGGTGGGTCACACCATACCCCCTTACAACACCCGCCATTCTCTCCTATCATGGCAACTTCTTCTCCGCCTCTGCCAACTCACATTTCTCTCCTGCAAACATTCCTTTACTGACTCATCCACTTTTCTCGGTCTCCCAGAGCCGGGCGGTTCCAAAACACACTCAACCGCTATACATCGCTTAACCAACCGACTATACATTCATCCTTTCCACATGACCCAAACCATCTTCAACCATACTTTTCATTTATTCTCTCGTTTACCCCTTTCTTCACACCACACAACTCTCAATACGTTTCATTCCTCATTTTATCAGTTCTTCTCACACCTTACCACGCCCCTATTATATATATATATATATGATATATATATTATATATATTATATATATATATATATATATAATATAATATATATATAATATATATATATATATATAATATATTTAATGAATAATATGAGTTAGAAGAGTATGATATAACAATATAGTTAATAACGTAGATGTAATCTTACAATAAGGATTAAAGTTACTAAAACTCTCACTACCAACCTTTCTCAGTAGATATGTTGCTGTCTCTATCTTATTATTGCTAGATGATCAAATGATAAAATGACAAGGCATGCAATCACGGATGGCTTCAGAAAATTGTAAGAAAAAAACTTCACACAAAAATTCCAGCAGCGCTCAAGCGTACATGAAAAAGATAAGCAAGGGATTAGCATTCAGGAATAAAGCAAAAAAAATAAAGGGTAATGCACAGGTAAAAATGATAATTACCTTTCTGTTTTAAACACAAATTAATAGCAGGTTTAGCTTAGCTTAACACACAGAGTTCAAGGCTTAATCAGAACATCATTTATTAAAAGCGAAGCAAAGGCAATTTTAGGATGCTTTAGGTCATTTAATGAGTCAATGTGTGCAATTAGGTTTAGGCAAGTGAGGCAAGGGAAGAGTAATAGTTATACAGTGGGTTAGTGGTTATTAAAAAAAAGTTTAAATTCAAAGTAGTTGTTTAAGAAAAACTTAGATTCTTAGTGACATTGATAAAAGAATGTAGTATAATTGTGATTTGTATTTAATTAAGTGATAGGTTCATTAATAATTCTTTATTTCTTTACAGGATAGTCCCAGCAGGATGTTAATAGAAAGAAGAGTATAGCAATAGAGGTTATTCAGCCACACCAACACCAAATCACCAAAGTAGAAATATGAAGGAATGGGTACCCCTTTCTGCTTAATAGACAAAATATTTTAAGGTAAGTATATATTTTCTATTTTTCAGGTTTTTATTTCTTAATCATAATTTATAAGTAAATGTAGTTTATAATAATACAAATGTATATTTATTTAATAAATCACACCTTCTCACCTAACTTATCTTTAAGAAGATAAGTTATATCATCCACCTTCTTTCCCACTTATTGGACAATAATATGGTTAGTAATTGAATAGATGATGTAGATGAAGTAAATGGATGAATTAAGGAGATGAAGTAAATGGGTGATCGATGTAGATAAAGTAGATTAGTAAATGACTTAAATTATGTAAATAACTTAATCCTAAATAATAAATAATTTACAAAACCAGTATAGTTGTATTGTCGTTTTATTATTGTTTATTCAGCTTTCCAGACAAAATTCATTAATGAAAGCTAGAACTAATTATTCAAACAACACAATAACCTATATTATTAAGTAATAGTTTTTAACTCTTTTTTACTGAGTTAATACTTTTTAATAATTATTAGCTTTTATAATACTACTACACATTAGTAATAGTATTGTTGTTCAATAACTTAATAGCACGTATGTAGTTATCACAAAACACATTAAATATCAATAGAATTGTATATTATAACTTAATATCCAATAGTTCTGAGGATATTATCTTTCACTGCACTAACACAGATACGAGGGTAATGTTTTAAATTGATTATTCTATCCCTACATATAAGTAGGTTATTTCATAAAGATATATATTACAAATATCAAATATTATTAAGTAATCTATGTTTATATTGTCTTTAGCCCTCCTTGTAAGTGTGGAAGAAATACAGTGAAGAGTAGAGTTATCTTGTGGTAGAAGTAGATTATAAGGAAGATGAGTGAGACAGGACCCCTTGGCCTGAACCTAGAATAGAATAAATCTAACATTAACTCATTTTCAATGTTTATTAGAGGTTTATACTTAATATCATTACTTTATTTCCGAACAACTAATATTTGCATTTAAAACATATGAAATTATCAGGAAATTACCTCAAGAATCAGCTTAGTACTAATAAGGAAGAGGACAAATTTTCAGCCTTAAGGGAGTGTACTCTGTAGCTGATGAACTTGAGGTTCTCATACAAAATCGGTAGTCTTAAAAGAAAAAGAAAGGAAATCATACTCACAAAATGGACACTAGTTAATCCATCACAAATTTCATGTATATGACACTTATCTTTGTTTAAAGATTTACTCTTACCAAAATATTAATGAACAATTTCTTAAGTCAGTATGTGTGAGGTTCACAAAAAATGAGCTTCAATTTGATAAAGAATTACTGAAAGAAGGAAACAAAATACTTGGATATAGCCATACAATGTAATTCTCTACATTTACCTCCCCACCCGTCATGACATGACGGAGGAAAGCTGGCTAAGCCGGACGCAAGAAGAAAAATTGTGTAATGGTGTGGTTGAATTCGCGTTTTCTAAAGTGGATCATTAATCCCTTTTGTAGACTTCCAAAGTTGTGGTCAAACATCCAGTCTGGATATTATCCGTAGACCTTACAAGTCTCAAGTGTAGCCGTACTCCTTGGTACTTGGACCTGTAAGGGAAGTGTTTTTATGGTTAGGGTAGTCACTTAATAGTGTGGTTATCCAGTTGTTGAATCTTAAATAGAGTTGTTTAGTTTCCAGTTTTAGTTCAGTAGTGAAGTTCCCACACGTATGAAATGACACAAAACACAAATATTTTTATTTAATAATTTCACACAAAAAATTTTATTTACAAAATTAAAAGATGGCTATTACAATATATATATATATGCTTAAATTAAACCTTACCACAATATACATAAATATATAATCACTACAATATATATATACCCATCACAATATATATATATTTAATCTCTTTTTAGAGTGGTCGGTCCTTTTCGATCTTCGGATCCTCGGAAATCTTCTTGGGAGTCCAGCATCACAATCCCTCCAGCACTTCCAGGCACATAAAGAGACGGCGATGAAGCCTCCGCAGAATCTTTCTGTAGGAAAATAATTAATTTGGCAATTATGTTATATATTTCAATTATGTCAAAAATTTACAAGAACAAACCTAAAATACTTACGAATTACCTACAGTTTTAAAGGTGTATCCTCATTCCTTATCTGGAGGTTCTTGTCCATCCGCAGTTCCTTCTTCTAGGTGTTCTTCTCGAGTAGTACTTCTTTTCTTTCTTTCTAGGATATGTGGTTGTACCCAGGGTTGTAATAAGTGTGGTTCAACAGTTGATTTCAGACGTGTACGAGAGGCTATGGACTCTGTGCATGCAACTTCCTGCTCACCTGGTCTCTCCTCCTCATACACTTTAGTTGTAATGGCCGGTGCCCACCGCACCGTTTTCCTTTTACTAAAAGTTGTTTGAGTTGAGGGTGGTGTTCTTGTAGGAGATTTGTCCAGTTCCAAGAATTCCTTTATTACTGATGCTGTATGTCCCACTAATGGGAATTCTGCTTGAGTAGGTGTATCTGATGATAGTGTTGAAAGTTCCAATTTTGGGATATCCATGGTTACAGTAGGAGTTGATGCTCTTTCTAACGACTCCAAAGGAGCAATATTTTCCCATGGATTCTGCTCTGGTGGAGAACCCATGAAACTAGAACGAGATAGTAAATCATCCATAGACAATCTTCTGGCTTGCCTTTGAGGTACCTGTAACATTTCTTGATCTTGAGTTATAGTTATTGGAGTATAGGAAATATATGAAGGAGTCTCAACCAGTTCAGAAGATGAAATATCTAAAACAGGCGAGTTTTCTATTAAAAGGGGTATAACTGAGATCTGTTCAGGTGTTATAAATAAGTTTCTTAGATGAAATGATGAAACATCACTCAATTGTTCACTTTCTATTAAAGTATCCTCACTGTACGGAACATTTGAATTTACTATACTTTGGTCCAATTGTGGATTTAATGGATTAGCCAGAAGAATACTTTGATTTATATGAAATATTATATTATGAAAAGTTCAGATATCGGGAAGCATTCAGGGAATCCTAAAAAATTCCTCCTCGTCTGGAATCAGATTTCAAAATCTTGGTAATCTCTAAATCTGTTTGTTCCTCAAGAGTTGTTTAGTTGATTCGCGTAATTCTCCTCTACTGGTTCTCAGTAGAAAGGTAATGGCAAGTAAGGAAGTTCAATGAAGCATTGGAGTTCTTGTCTAGATAAATTTGGAGGTGGAGTTCCACGTTTTGTTGTCTGTGATGCATCTGTATTGTTTTCGGGTTTTTTTTTTTTTCCGTTTAAAAAAAATTTTTTTTCCCCCGGGGGGCCCCCCCTTTCGGGGGGGAAACTTAAAACCCCCAAGATGTTCATCCATTTACATTTACTTAATGATAGGCCAAATGTTCCCTGGTAGATCTTCCTTGAATTTATTGAAGTGAGGTCCACCAGGTAACTGAGATGCTTATATAGCACTAATTGGCCAAGAGGTATGCGTTGGTACTTTTAGTGAGTGTCCTTCATCCCCCAATACTGAGTAAACCTTGTCCAAGGTAGTTTGGGATGAACCCCATGGGCTTCTTGGAAAAGTATTTCCGCAGGGGTTTTACCTGTTTCTGAATGCTTTAAATGGTTATATTTTAGAATAACTTGTGGGAGAATAGTATCCCAATGACTAGGATCTTTTAGAGACACCCGCAAATACTGTATTAGAGTGCGGTTCACCCTTTCCACAATACCATTAGATGAAGGGTTGTACGGAGTCGTATAAACATGATAGATATTTAGTGATCTAAGAAAATCTTCAAACAGCGGTCCTCTAAATTCCCTAGCATTATCAGACATAAGTCTGGATGGAATCATTGGAAGATATGGGATGATACTTTCTAAAGCGGCAGTTACTATTGCAGTGTGTTTAGTTTTGATCGGCACAGCAGCCACCCATTTACTGTAATGGTCAATGAAGACCAATACATAGTTATTTCCTTTTGTGGATTTAGGTAACTGTAAAAGATCAACTGCGGTTAATTCGAAAGGGTGATGAGTGTTGATCTTTATCCTGGGTGGTGCCCAAAATATATTAGAAATTTTAGCGAGTTGGCATGTATGGCATGATTTTGTAACATCTTGGCAAATAATTCGTAGTTTAGGATGCCATATAATGTTTTCTAGGAGAGCATATAGTTTGCGCTGCCCTATATGCACAAATTCGAAGTGATTGATCACTGCCACTTGTACTGCAAAGCGGAATGAAACTAAATAATGATAATGATTGTTACGATTACAATGGATTATATGATCATCCTGTACAAATAAGAAGTTGCGAGAACGACTAAACAATTTCAGAGGGCCTCTCAAAGGTTGGCCGTTCTTTAGGGCTTTCATGAGTCTTTTTAACAGAGGGTACATTTGTTGACATTCGGTGATATGTGCCATAATTACTTCCACAGAATCCTGTGAATTTATTACCAGAGAGAAATTATTCAATGTGATAGTGGTTTTATTAATTTCAACCAAATACTCATCCTCCCCACCAGATTTTACCAGTTCATTAATTAGCCAAAGATTGGCTTCCAAGGAATCGTTCTCCATCTCAATTTCTGGTTCTAAAATATGGTGTGTAATCGGAAGATTTTCAGGACTTCTTGATTGTAACTGTGGATAGGCAATTCTTGATTGTAACTGTGGATAGGCAATTATAGAAGTTGCAACTGAAGCTGGCACTCCTTCCAAACTCATTGGTGTGAGAACATTAAAGTGTATTCCTCCTCTACAAAACAAATAACAAACCTTTCCATTATTTTCAGAGGATGACAGTCCAAATTGAAGAGGGTGCTCTTTGGCACTATACACTAATACGGTTACTTTGAAAAGAGTTGCAAATGCTTGAATACTATGTGTGAAGGGCAATTGACCAGGATATTTGGATAGTTTTAGTTGTTGAAGTGTTTGTTTTTCACTTTTTCCTGTTGGCAAATGATAATTTTGTCGGTGGTCAATCAATTCTTGCACTATTTTGACTCGTAGCGCTATATGATGACCTACGTGACTATATAGATATTGTGAAAAACATTGAAAAAGGGAATCCCCTCCTCCAGGTATTGGAAATTCCACAAATCCATCTGGGATTTCTGGTATGTAATTTTTGTCGATCGTTTCCGATTTTATTTCGTGATGTCTTCGAGACAGTATATCGGCTACAATATTCTGTTTGCCTGGTAAGTAATGAAGTTCATAGTCGAGATCGTTGAGTTCCTCCAGAGTTCGGGCGACTCTGTGGTTGACCAAAGGCATGTTTTGCAGAAATAGAATAGGCTTATGATCTGTATAGATAATAACTTTAATTTTGTATAGGAACGGTTTTAGTGACCTGACGGCCCAACGTATGGCAGCAACCTCTCTTTCAGTAGTGCTGTACCCCCTTTGAGCCTTAGAAAATACAGTTGAGATAAATGCTATAGGTTTTTCTTCATTCTCCTGGACTTGACTGAGACAGGCCCCTGCACCTATTCCTGATGCATCGGTGTAAAGTAAGAGTGGTTTAGCCTTGTCTGAGCGATCTGGGTAGGTTAGTAAGGGTGGTTTAGTTAAAAGTTCTTTAAGTTTGTTAAAGGCCTGTTGGCATTGGTCAGTCCATGGGATATTATTTTTACATTTCAAAAGGTCAAACAGGGGTTTTGCAATCACTGAACAGTTCGGAATGTGCCTACGGTAGAAGTTAACCAGTCCCATAAACTGTCGAACTTGTCGGACTGTTGTTGGTTCTTTAAATCCTCTAATTCCCTGGAGATTCTTTTCTAAAGGAATCATTCCTTCGCTTGAAATCACGTGTCCCAGGAAATTAACTTTTCTTCGTAGTAAGTAAGTTTTTGAGGGTTTTAATTTGAAACCGTTAACTAGGAACGCTGTAAGAACCTCTTCTAGTGTTGATAAATGTTCTTCAAAGGTGTCAGTAATGATGAGCACATCGTCCAGATAGACCATGACTTTTCTCCATGAGATGTGACTTAAAATCAAGTGCATGGCTCTCTGGAACGTGGCTGGTCCGTTTTTCACGCCAAATGGCATTCTAAGAAATTCCCAATGGGATAACGGAGTGGAGAATGCAGTTTTCTCGATACTGTCTTCCGCCATTTCAACCTGATAGTATCCTTTTATAAGGTCTATAGTTGAGAAGTATTTCTTACCTTGGAGGCTAAATAAGGTGTCTATCAGATTAGGAATGGGAAAGGAGTCTCCTTTTGTGACTGAATTTAGTTTGCGGTAGTCTATGCATAACCGCATAGTTCCATCGGGTTTTCTGATGGGTACTACTGGTGCTGAGTATGGAGAAAATGATTGTCTGATGATACCTTCGGCTTCAAGTTTTCTGCAAACTTCCTCCACCTCGTATAAGATAGGACCTTGAAGTCTTCTGACAGGTTCACATATAGGATCGTCTATAAAAGTTTCGATTGAGTGTTTTAGGATAGAGGTGCACCCTACATCTGCATCTCCGAGACTTAAGGCAGTTGGATATTTGAGTAAGAGTTGTATTAATTGATCCTTTTGTTCTTCAGTTAGGTCTGTTGATTCAAGCTCAAAAGCCTTTATGAGATTGTCAGATGTCCATTCCTGGTACGTGTTTTGAGGTTTTTGTGTTATTTCGACCATGTTTACAGGAACTGGTTTAGTAGGATGGATAGGATGAATAGAAAGAACAGAAAATGATCCTATTGGGTAACCAGTTTTTATTTTGATTGTGTGATTAGAAGAGTTATAGCAAGGCAGAAACACCGGAGTTTCAAGTGAGTACGGTATGACCGCGTGGTCCATCACAAAGTGATTCTTTTCGTTAGGAGTGAACAATAAAAGTGTAGACTCAGAAAGATTTCCAAATAACTCTTTCTGATTTATAGATACCGTAACTCCTCCATTTGGTGGAATGGTTACCTCTTTATTCAACTTAGCAGCATGTTCCTGTCCCTCTGTCGTTCTAATATCATTTGCTATAATCGTTAGGACATTATTATGTCTAGTTATTAATTCTTTGTTGGCCAAGTCTGGCAGAATATTTTCCATTCGTAAAAGATCATATCCAATGACAATTCCATAGGATACCACCTCATCTGGAACTATTACAAAGTCCCTAGATTGTGTTTTATAATTGTTAGAAAGTTGCAAGGATAACGTAACAGCCCCCAAAACTCCAAAAATGACATCACCGATGCCACGGATACTGACATATTCAGTAGGCTGCATTGGATATTTTGAAGGATCTAACAATTTATAGGTTCTGTTTGTTATAATACTAACTGAAGCTCCGGTATCTACGAGAGCCTCTAGTAATTGAGTTTGAGAGGAGTTATCTATTATGACTCCTATAACAAGAGTATCTGGCGAGGTTGTTGACAAATTTCTAAGTTGAAGAGTGCGTCCGGTCCGCACGGGAGTAGTTGTAGTTGTAGTAGGTTCCTGTTGGAATAAAGTAGATAATGAAGAAAGGTCAGGACTGACAGTATCCTTAAGAGGAGTTGAATCATGGTTGATTAAAGTGGTATTTTTCGCCACTTGCGAATCAATCTTAGTGATTGGGTTTTCTGATGAAGGTTTAAAAGGATCCAATATATTATCCAATTCCTGGTTAGGAACGTTAACCTGTAACAGTTCCGAGATAACTTCAGAGTCGGAATCTTCCGTTTCATCATATATCGAGGTCTGAGGTGGAGGCAACTGCGACCCTTTAGTTGACTTCACACGCTCTTTCTGTCTTTGGGGCTTAGGAGTTTCTTTGACAGGTAAATTTTTCTCTGTGGGCGGGTCACTTCCCACAGAGTGAACTAGTTTTTTGAACTTTTTGTTGATCTTTGAGGTAGGGGTGTACCGGAACTGAAATTTTCAGTTCCGGCCGGAACCGGAATTAGCCGGAATCACAAAAAAAATTCCGGCCGGAATTCCGGCCGGAACCGGAATTTTCCGGAACCTTTAACTATACCAAGAAATGTAAAAAAAAATATTTTATATAACTTTCAACATAAAATCTTATATTTAGTACATCACCACTTCATGAACATATGGAAAATCATTATTGAAGAGAATATCTGGAAGTCCAAAAATTTTAATACTAAATGGGAGAGTCTTGTATTTTCTAGAACAGGGGAAACCACAAAAGAGTAATAGATCCAAGCCGTGAAATAAGTGAGCTTTGAGGAGAGTTTCTCCCCAAAAAAGATTTGGCATATCAATGACCCCAAATCACAGAAAATAATGAATTTTATCGCAATGAGTAACCAGCCATTCACAGTCACAGAAGAGAAGGGATTCATAGACCTTATCGCCCTCTTCCAATCAACCAAAATATCCTATTCCTAGTAGAAAATATTTTGTAGAGAAATGTTACCAAACTTCATACAGGCAATTGAGATCAGCAGTATTCGAGAAGTTATGCAAGGGCTGATCGATATCATTTTATACAAATATATGAGAGCTTAAATCATTCATAATAGAATACGACTTCATTTATTTCTTTAACTGCACTTCGGCTTACCAGCGAGTTTGAAAAAAATGGACTGTGTATTCCATGCAACGTATTTCCCAGGTTCTCATTCTGGAATTAAAATCACTACATGAGTTTTGAAATTACGATGAATAATTGGAAAATTCCCTCCTAACATAAATCCCATTTGATTGCTTTCGAGATATGGAGCATATAATCATGAAATCTTGGAACTGATCTTTGCAGGATACACAAGTTTTTCGTTGTTTTCATTCATAAAACTTCAATGTTATATTAACAGATATGCTTATTTTCTCCAAGAAACAGTGTGATGTAAAAAAGAAATGTAGGACATTTGTACACATTTCAATCATTCCAGTTTTTAAGCTGTAATGACTTAAAAGAATAACAAAGAGACTTGGATACCAACATCTTGCCAACACCACTGTATGCCAATTCAAGATGTTTATATGCAAGGTGGAATAGCACATATTTGATTCTAGCAAAATTGAAAATGTTTGAAAAACGAATCTCTGCAAGTTTATATTATAGAACAATCCATCATTTAAGCTTTGACTGCTAATAATGGCAAATACTTGAAAAATTCTAAGAGTTTTGCAACCATTTCTCATGCGTTACGGAAACTATAAGGAAAATCAATTATATCATCAATTATTCTACATATTTGAGCTCTCCAGCATATCTCTCCAACTCTGAGGATGACAGCAGAGTTCAGAGATTTATGAAGTGAAAAAGAACGAGAAAGGATCAATAGACATATATCAAAACAAGAATAATTGTTTTAAAGCTGTAGGTAGACCCAAGCTACTAACTGACTTATTTTTCTAATGATATATAGAGAATTGAGTTAGAAAGATGAATGCTTGAAGAAAACTATGCAAATATAATTGAGGTAGAAGTGATAATAGTAGTAGCAGTACAGAAGACAGGTTAAGGCGATGAGTCATTTTCAGAACACGAACATTTCTACAATAAAGCTAAGATTTGGCAAGTCCTTACTCAAAATAGCAGGAACATTAAAGAAAAGAAAATTACTGCAAAGTTATTTAGTTTTTATAAGTTTGAAGAAGTGAAAGTGACGCGAGTCAGTAGTGTAAAAAGGAAAAAAAAGCAAAATCAGTGGCTCTTCAAAAGGCGAAATTCTTAAAAGAAATTGAAATTTTTGTTACAGAGAAAATCAATTTCTAATTCTGGGAAAAAAAAGAGTTTTCCGTTAATCAGTGGAAGTGAACCAAAGCAGCTAAATTTCCCAAACATAGCAGTGACTAGCCAAAAATTCTCTCCTTTCAGCTCCTCCATATATTTAAGAGAAATTATTTTCTTTTACCCCCCCCCCCCCTCCCAGAAGCAGGAATATATATTTGAGGAAAAAACGTTTAAAAATATCGCCCAAAATCTGGGTGACAGTTTTTCTTTTCTTCACATATGAATTCATGTGGTGAAGGTAATGATTAAATTTCAAAAGTGTTTTAAAGAAGAGTTATACTTTGTAATATATATATATATATATATATATTATATACTAATGATATTAATATCTATAGTATATATATATTAATTATATATATATAGTATATAGTTATATATATATATATATATATATATATATATATATATATATATATATATATATATAAAATTTTGGCAATTAAATTTGAATATCTTATAATCCTATATTTTGAGGTATATGAGTAAACTTTATTTAAATAATACTAACTGACTTTATGAATACTACACAAGGCTAACTATTATAATTTTTGTTAAAGAATGGGCTATGGGTTATATAAAATAAATCTCTTCCAGTATAATTTTTTTCTTTCAGAAGTACTTAGGAGTCTCTTTGACAGATAAATTTTTCTCTGTGGGCGGGTCAATTCCGGCCGGACCGGAATTCCGGTACACCTCTACTTTGAGGACAATTCATGCCCAAGTTAATTCCTTGACAATAAGGACATCGTGGAGTGGAGTCACATTTCATTTGTTTTTCTGTTCGTTGAGGACAATTTTGAACAATGTGCCCGTGTTCTTTACATCGAATACATTGATTTTTCTCTGCATAACATTCTTCGATGACATGTCCCCTTTTACCACAAAATTGGCAATAAGGCCTCGATGGACAATCTTTTACATGGTGTCCTTGCTGTTTACAGTATTTACAAAAAACGTTATTTCCGGCACACCATGGTTGTTGTGTCGGAGTTTGCTGAGTTTGGTTGTTGTGTTGATTTCCATTGAAGGTTGATTTGTTGTTGTTGTTTGATACTGGCTGAGTATACCTTGTGGACGATTAGGTGTATTTGTTGTGACTGGCGTCCTGTGCTTAGGAAAATTTTTGAGCCTTTCTCAGAAGGAATAGAATGTTTCGATTATTACGAGGAAGAGTTTGGATGAGGACCCAAGATCTAGAAACCATTTTATTAAATGTGGAGGATTTGGGTGGTGTGGCCACCACGCTTTGCGAAAGTTGGTATTTTTCATCAGATTGTTGTGCATATTATAATGCTCCAATTTGGTGTATGAAGGAAAGTTTGCACTGGCTTGTTTGAGGAATATCGAGTAGGTCGGATATCCTGAGTGCATATATTTGCTTGATGATTAATAATATTCTTGAGGTTTGTATCGGATAATTTTGTTGTAGGGTTGTATAGGGTTGTGCATTGGAGATATCAATCACCTCAGGTGAATAATTATCAGGAGTAGTTTCTTGAGCTGGTATTTGTTGAATCGCTGACGATGACATATGTTCATTGTTCATATAGCTAGTATAGTGTTGTGTTATTATCTTTACTAATGCATCCCAGCTCAAAGGAGCTCCTGCCAAAGCGATTTCACATATTGTAATGGATGCCTGTACATCTTCTTGTACTTTTAATGGCGTACTATTGATTAATTTTTCGCGCACCATTTTCAGGTTTTTCACATCCGACCCCGAAAATCCCATTTCAGCCAAACCCTGTAACCGTAAAGCATACAAGGGTAGGGTTTCATGTGATAATATTTTAGCATTATTAAAGTTGTTTAAATGTGTTTTTACTTGCTTTCGCAAATATTCCGAAAACCACTCATTCAGTTGTGCTCTGATAACAGTATATCCTGCATTATTTTTCATAAGCACATCATATACCCTTTTCATTTGGCCTTCCAAATATGACCCCAGATGTGTCCTCCAACCATCTGCTGTTGATCTTGGGTATGTAATGCTGGCATATTCTTTCTCAAAGCGTGGTAGAAAACTGGGAGCAAAAGGTATCCCCCGCTATCCAGAATATTTTAACCAATGTGGAATCATTTTTGTCGATTTGACGTGGGATGAATCCTTCAGCAACATACCCCTTTGGAAGTCCATAATCCATCTTGTTGATTATTTGAAGAATAGATGGCTTTTAGCCATTACATCTGAAATTTCCTGTGGAACGGCGTCTGCGAGATTTTGATTCGGTGGAAAACCCATAGGAGGTTGAGGTTGTTGTCCTTGTTGAAAGGCAGGTGTTGGTGGAAAATTCCATTGAGAAGTTGGTGTCGGTGCCGGTAATTGTGCAACTCGCTCCATAAGCAAAGCCTGTTGAGCTATTTGTTGGTTTATTTGTTCTTGGGTTATTCCTCCCAAGTTAGGGTTAATAGTTGAAGAAGAAGTTGTTACTGTGAACATAGGCATGGAAGATGAAGATGTAATAATACCATCCCTCATCAAGGAATGTTGTGAATTTATTAAATCGGAGTTCATATTTTCTTGATCGGGCCGTTTCATTAGTTCATTTTCATTGAGATTCACCCTTGTATCATCCTTTTCCTCCATACCATTAAGTTTTGTGTGTTCCCGTAGGGCGTCTACTATATTCGTTGCCATTATTTCACTAAGTAGTGTAAAGAATGTGTAAAAGAAAAGAGCGAACTAGTACAATATGTACTACACTTGAGCACTTGGAATTGTGAGCTAATAAAGTCGGAAAAGTTAGAAAAATCAAGAAACTAGAATAAAAGAAAGGAAAAGGTAGAGAGGCAGTCTTTAGCAACTACGCTCTGCTACCAATTTAATGTTTGAGTGTGTTGAGTTAGAAGAGTATGATATAACAATATAGTTAATAACGTAGATGTAATCTTACAATAAGGATTAAAGTTACTAAAACTCTCACTACCAACCTTTCTCAGTAGATATGTTGTGGTCTCTATCTTATATTGCTAGGATGATCAATGATAAATACAGCATGCAATCACGATGCTTCAGAAATTGTAAAAAAAAACTTCACACAAAAATTCCAGCAGCGCTCAAGCGTACATGAAAAAGATAAGCAAGGGATTAGCATTCAGGAATAAAGCAAAAAAAATAAAGGGTAATGCACAGGTAAAAATGATAATTACCTTTCTGTTTTAAACACAAATTAATAGCAGGTTTAGCTTAGCTTAACACACAGAGTTCAAGGCTTAATCAGAACATCATTTATTAAAAGCGAAGCAAAGGCAATTTTTAGGATGCTTTAGGTCATTTAATGAGTCAATGTGTGCAATTAGGTTTAGGCAAGTGAGGCAAGGGAAGAGTAATAGTTATACAGTGGGTTAGTGGTTATTAAAAAAAAGTTTAAAGTCAAAGTAGTTGTTTAAGAAAAACTTAGATTCTTAGTGACATTGATAAAAGAATGTAGTATAATTGTGATTTGTATTTAATTAAGGGATAGGTTCATTAATAATTCTTTATTTCTTTACAGGATAGTCCCAGCAGGATGTTAATAGAAAGAAGAGTATAGCATTAGAGGTTATTCAGCCACACCAACACCAAATCACCAAAGTAGAAATATGAAGGAATGGGTACCCCTTTCTGCTTAATAGACAAAATATTTTAAGGTAAGTATATATTTTCTGTTTTTCAGGTTTTTATTTCTTAATCATAATTTATAAGTAAATGTAGTTTATAATAATACAAATGTATATTTATTTAATAAATCACACCTTCTCACCTAACTTATCTTTAAGAAGATAAGTTATATCATCCACCTTCTTTCCCACTTATTGGACAATAATATGGTTAGTAATTGAATAGATGATGTAGATGAAGTAAATGGATGAATTAAGGAGATGAAGTAAATGGGTGATCGATGTAGATAAAGTAGATTAGTAAATGACTTAAATTATGTAAATAACTTAATCCTAAATAATAAATAATTTACAAAACCAGTATAGTTGTATTGTCGTTTTATTATTGTTTATTCAGCTTTCCAGACAAAATTCATTAATGAAAGCTAGAACTAATTATTCAAACAACACAATAACCTATATTATTAAGTAATAGTTTTTAACTCTTTTTTACTGAGTTAATAATTTTTAATAATTATTAGCTTTTATAATACTACTACACATTAGTAATAGTATTGTTGTTCAATAACTTAATAGCACGTATGTAGTTATCACAAAACACATTAAATATCAATAGCATTGTATATTATAACTTAATATCCAATAGTTCTGAGGATATTATCTTTCACTGAACTAACACAGATACGAGGGTAATGTTTAAATTGATTATTTTATCCCTACATATAAGTAGGTTATTTCATAAAGATATATATTACAAATATCAAATATTATTAAGTAATCTAGGTTTATATTGTCTTTAGCCCTCCTTGTAAGTGTGGAAGAAATACAGTGAAGAGTAGAGTTATCTTGTGGTAGAAGTAGATTATAAGGAAGATGAGTGAGACAGGACCCCTTGGCCTGAACCTAGAATAGAATAAATCTAACATTAACTCATTTTCAATGTTTATTAGAGGTTTATACTTAATTTCATTACTTTATTTCCGAACAACTAATATTTGCATTTAAAAATATGAAGTTATCAGTAATTTTACCTCAAGAATCAGCTTGGTACTAATAAGTAAGAAGACAGATTTCAGCCTTAAGGAAGTGTACTCGGTAGCTGATGAACTTGAGGTTCTCATACAAAATCGGTAGTCTTAAAAGAAAAAAAAGGAAATCATACTCACAACAATGGACACTAAGTTAATTCATCACAAATTTCATGTATAGACACTATCTTTGCTTAAAGATTTACTCTATACCACCAACATTAACTGAAAACAATTTCTTTAAGGTCAGTATAGTGTTGAGGCGTTCCCAAAAAAATGGCTTCAATTTGATAAAGAATGTACCTGGAGAAGGACAACAAAATACACTTGAATAATCAGCCACACAATGGTAATTCTCTACAATATATATAAGAATCATAAACAGGATGCACTCACTACACCACAACAACAATTACACGAAGAAACCAAAATACAAAATACCACCCATAGACACACACCTGGACATAATAGGTACACAATTCTTTAGCCAAAACTCAAAAAACGCTGGATAATAAGATAATATCCTCAGCGAGCAGACATTCGCAACTCTACGAGTCCCAACAACCCATGCCCATTGCCTCTCTAACCCTCATCCACCACAGACTCAAACCTCCTCCTTCTTCACCAGCTCTATATTGCAAACAAATTCTGAACAACATTCCACCTCTACTAAACAAATCCACACGATACTAACAGAAAACTACCTAAGAGACCACCAAGCAACATTTTAAAAAAACATCCACCAAAAATAGCACCAAAATTCAACTCCCACCAAGAATTAGCCAGTCATCCTTGGCAAAATTAAGACTTACAATACTACAAACACAGATTTCAACCTCAACCAAACCACTAACAAATATCTGTCCAAACTGTACCAGCGTCCCGGAAACACACATCCAACTTTCTACTCTCCTGTCTAACTCACTCTCAACCCTGAGTAATCTGGAACATTTCAGCACTGAAAGATCTCTGGAGGGTTCCAGTTGCGGCGGCGGAGTATTTGGACACTATGACCTCTCCGATAAAAGGGTGGTCAGGAGTAAGTATATACTCGTGTATAT
>JABUQX010088213.1:0-40892 GCA_015478945.1 Trachelipus rathkii
TCGTGTTCTAATCGTGTATTATGCTATGCGTGATAAGAAGATATGTGGTATGTGTGTATAAGTGTAAGTGTAAGTTTTATGGTAACGTTAACTGTTATAGATGAAATCATTTCATCAATATAGATGGTCTCAAAGATGACGGAATCAAAGATGAGTCATCAAAGATGAACTCGGATGATGGTGAAGGAGATAGTCGCTCCACAAAGCTATATTGTTTAGTTTTTTATACAGTTTGAGGAGTTAAAGCTGAGGCATCAAAGCTGAGCATAAAGTTGGGAAGGCATCCAAAATCTGAGACATAAAGTTGAGGCTCAAAACTGAGGCTCAAAGTGAGGCAAACAATAATGGGCTCGAGAGGCATTATAAATGTTTTGGATATGGGCATCAGATATATATTTTCGAGTGGCGTGTTGAGATTAATCGTTATTGTATCCTTTGACTTATTTTAGTTGGGTATGTGTTGCTGTTGTTGTGTTTTTTTTTTGACCGCTCGTCAGTTTTGTATGTGTGTTACTAATGATAATATAATAAACAATAGGCTGGAGGTAATTCATAAGTAATAATATAATAAAAATAAAGTGTTATTATAATGTGAATACGAAATATGTGTAAGTGAGTGTGTTGATGTGTGTGTGATGTTATAGTGTAGTGGTGGGTGTGAGTGTGTTATTCATTTGTGCATGTGGGTGTTCTAAATAATAAATAAACAAAGTAAAGCGTAGTTGAATAATAAATACAGTATAAATAATGATATATGAGTTTTACTTAACTTAGTGTTTTTTATTCATGCTTTTGTTAATTATTATTTAGAACACCATGACACAACTCCTCCACCAAACAACACAACACACCAAACACAACACCACCATAAGCACAGTGTGTGGCACCTAAATTAGACTACGTATAATTTATCTAAACGATTATTTTATCTGGTTGGTTTTACTTTCTATTATCTTATCAGCTTAGTGTTATTTACCTCATGCTATTGTTTATTATTATTTGAACACACATACACACCACGCAAACAACACACACCACCTTACACATAGATCCCACCCACTCGATTATTTTTTATGCCCCCATGCTTTGATGCGTTCGCTTTGGTGAGATCAACTTTGACTGCCTCAGTTTTGATGGCCTCCAAATTTCAGCATTTGTCTCAGATTTGAATGCACTCATACTTTTTGAATAGCCTCATGCTTTTGATGCTCGCTTTGATGCTCACATATTAATACTTTAGTCTCTTTGGGTATCTCAGCACTTTGGTGGTTCATCTTTGATGATTCTACATTTCTGATGGCGTCATCATTGAATAACCACCTATATTAATGAATTACTTGCTTTATAATATGCAGTATTTACATTTACTTACTATAGAAACTTACACTTACTATTTATATAAATCAATCACTATGATTCTTATTCACGCATATGCAAATACACATAGACACTTACACTCAACATAGACACTCACTACAATATTTCTATTATATATATTATATTATATATATATATATATATATAATTATATATAATTAATTATTATATATATTATATATATATATATATTATATATATATATTTAATAATATTAATATTATTACATTATTATTACCGGCGGGCGGAAAATATTGCGCCTGCGGGCGGCACACGTCTCGGCGGGATGGAACGCGGATATGCGCTAGCGTGTGGCTCACGTCGGCGGACGGGGTTGGCTGCCTTTGTCGTGGTGGGGCTCATGCTGAAGATTCCCTGGTGGTTAGCTTTATTAGTATACTAGTGAATTAATTTATTATCTATCTAGTGAAATTAATAATTATTCCTGCCTAAGTATATTTAATTATAAATTAAAATATACCTTAGTAAAATAATAAAACTTTTAAATATTCAATATCAGATAATTGTTGCACGCTTTTAAATATCAATGCTAAAATGACATTATGATATATTTAATTATTATGAGTTTGGGTTCAAATTGATAATAAAACACAACATCCTGCTAAATACAGTTTAAGACAACGTTAATTTTATCAAAACGACGATAATAATAATTTCTGCCCAACTTCACATATACGAGGTCATTAGTAACGATAAGTGAATACCCTACAATCACAAGTAAGGAAAAACATTTCCTTTTTACTGTTTAAGGATTCTTTCGATCCAGCTATAGTTTCAGTTTGGAATATTTTTATAAAAATAATAATAACAATAGATATGAAGTAAATAACGGGAATTACCTTTTGACATGGTATTAGGATTAAATTAGCCCGTCTACAAAAAGGCTTATCCTAAATTTAGGCCTAAATTTAGGCTAACGTAGTTATTGCACCACATTTTACAGAAAAAGGTCAGTTTGAAATATATATTTTGACCTGGAATTAGGCTTAAATCGCCTCGGTTACAAAAAGGATTATCCTAAAATTTAGAACCTAAAGTGTTTTATTTTCAACACATTTTACAGGAGAGGTCAGTTTCGTATCTGTAAAGGAGTGCGGGTTGTTTTGTGGTTTTTTCTCGTGATGGATTGTCAATGTACTAGATAATAATAATAATATAAGAAGATATATATATATATGATATCATTTAGTTAACATCGAAGTGATAATATAAATGTAATGCTAATGTATTTTTTTTATATAAAATAAAACTTTTGATTTGATATTTAATAAAATACATTAGGTATTAATTTTCAGAGATAAGAACTTTATTTTTGTTATTTTATACTTTTTAAGTGGCTAAAGATTAATGTAAGCAGTAGTCATAGAACAAAACGGTGGCATAGCTTGATGTAAGCAGGGGTGCTAGGGGCTGGCTTACTGATTTATTGCTTTATTATTTTTAGCTAGTTGTAAATATATATGTTTTTAATAAATTTCATAAAATTTTGTATAAAAGTTATTTTAAAACTTGATAGTTTATAAATTTATAAACAAATAGTATTAACAGTTATAATAAATTCTTTGTTCAATCTGGATTTCTTGATTGATTTTATTATAGAAAGTTTTAAGAAACTTTGGAATAATTTTAGTTATATTTGAATGAGTAATATAAATGTACGTTTTTTAATTAAAACATAAATTGTTTTAATAAATTAAATAAATTATATGTTTAAGTGAGTGTGCGTGGGTGGGTATATTGTGTGTGTGGGTGTGTGTGTGTGTGGTGTGTGTGTGTGTGTATGTGTGGGTGTGAGTGTGTGTGTGCAAGTGTAAGTATATCTGTGTGTAAGTAAATTGTCTGTGTGTGAGTGTAGTTAAATCTTCGTGTGGTGTAAGTAATCTGTGTGAGTGTAAGTAATTTCTGTGTGTGAGTGTAGTGTAAATGTAAGTGTCTATATGGGTAAATGTATGTGACATAGTGAATGTGTGTATATATATATATAAGTGTAAATGTGTGTGTGACCGCATGTGTATAAGTGTAAAATGTAAGTGTCTATGGGTAAAATGTAAGTTGTTAATAGAGTGAATGTGTGTAATAAGTGTCCATAGTGAATTGTGGTATACTAATGTGTAGTGTATGTGGTGGTGTTTGCTGGTGTGTGTGTGTGTGTGTGTGTGGTGTGTGTGTTGATGTTTTAAATAATATAATAAATGGCATGATAAAGTAAATAACACTAAAAGTATAATAAAAATAAAATAATAAAATAATAAAATAATAATAAAATAAGATAAAATATAATAAAAATAAATAAAGTATTAAAACAAAATAAAAAAATAATGTTAATAATATATGAGTTAAGCAGTAAAGCAGTAAAGTAAACAGTAAAGCAGAAAGTTAAAGCAGTAAAGCAGAAAGTTTTTATAAAGCGTAATAGCAGAAGTTTAAAGACAGTAATGATTAAGCAGTAAAGCATAAACAAAAGCATACTATATACCCCCTACTTTATGGTGTTAGTCAACACTCTTAATTGATTTACTGATTTACTGCTTTAAAGGTATGTAATGTTTGAATATGTGAGTTAAAGAGTAAAAACATATGAGTTTAAAGCGTAAACATGAGTTAAAGCAAGTAACATGAGTTAAGCACGTAAATAATCAGAAACAAAAGCAATACTAATTTACCCCTAGGTGTTAGGTAACACTCTATTGATTTACTGATTTACTGCTTTAAGTTATGTAATGTTAATAAATATGTGAGTTAAGCAAGTAAAACATATATTAAAACAAAAGCTGACATTGAGTTAAAGCAGTAAACAGTAAAACAAAAGCATACTAATCCCTAGGTGGTTAGTTAACATCTCTATTGATTTACTGATTGTACTGGCTTTTAAGTGTCTGTAAGTATATAGATTTTTAATAAAATGTTTAACGTTAGCTAAATTAGGATGTAGGCGTTAAATATTGAACCAGGCCATGGAAGACCAACAGGGTTGGTCGTGTGTTTATACATGTGTATAAGTGTAAACTGTAGTGTATGTGTCTATGGTGTGTGTAAGTTGTCATAGTGCAATGTGTGTATAGTTAAGGTGTGTGTATTAGTGTGTGTTAGTGTTGTGTGACCGCTTGTGTATAAGTGTTAATGTAAGTGACTATGGGTAAATGTAAGTGTCATAGTGAATCGTGTGTATAAGTGTCCTAAGTAGTGGAATTGTGTAGTATAAGTGTATGTGAAATTGATTGATGTGTGTGGTGTGTGGTGTGTGTATATATAAGTATACGATAGAGTGTTGTATGTGTAAAGTATAATAAGTTGTGGTGTGTGTGTGCGTGGTGTGTGTGTGTGTGCGTACGTGTGTGTGCGTGTGTGTGTGTGTGTTGTGTGTGTGTTGTGTGTGTACACGGATGGAATAAGTTAAGGATAGATCCTCATACAGGTCAGTTCCTACATGACTCATGTATAGTACTTATCAGATAACCTACGCAAAAGCGCTTAGGCACATATCAAGTTACCTGTAGAGCTCTAGCGTGGGGTGGAGGCTCAGGTGCAGGATGTAGGAATAAGGTTTGGTAAAGGCTAGGTATAAGGTTATTATTACATGGATGATCAGCAGCGACTACATCAGTAGCTGAGGATATCCGATGGTGTGCGGAGGCTCCGGATATATATCCTCTCAGGGGGCGTGTGCACAGAGAGTTATGATGGTAATGGTATACTGAGGACGCGGAGCAGTGGTTGAATATAACGGAGTCTATGTCACGCAGCTTCTCACAACGCGCTCACGCGACTCGCTATCGTTCTGGAGTATAGGGTATATTATACAGGGAATATTAGGGCAGAACTGCTGAATCACCGTTGAGGTATTAATACGACAGCACCATCGACGTCTATAGTTAGCAGTCATAGAGAATTACACTGGGTAGGCCCTTTTATAAAAGCGTACGCAGCCTAAGCGATATGTAATCAGATAATTCAATGCTTGTGAAAGGAATAAGATATTACACATCGTGAGCACTTCGGACGATCACCTGGATTTAGGAGACTCAGACGGAACAAGCAACACAAGATATAATCGTAGGACCCGAAGCTGGATTAAAAGGAAATGAACGAGTGGATTATACTCGTGCTAGTGTTGGTTTTGTGTGCCTCGTTGAATCCGTGGCGCTTCTACTCACATTGTTATCTGTCTCTCTCAGATACGCTCTTATCGCGGATCCCTCTCAGGTATTGTACGAGCAGAGTTGCGAGCAGTCAACGTGCCCGTGTGGTGCATCACTTTGCTCACGGATCATGGTGGAGACGTGGAGGTCACAGTGCTCGCGGCCCACCATACGAGAGGTACTCAGTTCTAGTGAGCTGCTTATCTGTCTCGTCGTCCCTCAACTCCTACGTTTGTTATTATATCACTAAGAGATATATTAAAATTATTTGGTGGATCTTTTATATACGTCACAGTAAGTGTGTGAGTGACGAGCCATGCATTATCGCCAGATGATTACGACAATCTTGTACATGATCTGCTAGATCGATACTAATATATAAATATATAATATATAAATATTTATTATATAATATATATATATATATTAATATATATATTATATTATAAAATATATCTATATATATTATATATATATATATATATATATATATATTAGTATATATTTAAATTTTGACAAAATCGAGATGCGCTTTTCTAAACTTTTAATATGGAAATAGCTATTTCCATCCAAAATTTGTGCTATGCATAAAATGATTTATATATAAGTAATATATTTGTTTTTTAATATTAAAGGGCATTCAGAACGGAGCCCCAAATTAGTTTAGTCCTATACCTTTCCTTAAGAGGCTACGGTGTCGAGTTTTCCAGTATCGGTGTATAAGTGACTGGTATATAGTGTCAACATTTTTTAAATTCCCAAATTACCTTTGTTCATTCTACTTGTGGTGGGATGATTTCACGCATCAGAAGATAAAGATGTTTTACGCACTAGCGCATGATGCATCATATCAATGTATGGCGCAAACGCTATACCGTACATATACATGACTAAGTAGTAGTAATAAATAGACATGTGGCGACTGCATTTCCTTAAGAAGGCCAAGAAGGGTTTCAGGATCTCCTGTGAAACGCTTCCAGAAGAGTACAAGAGTTTTTCCACCTAATGATATATAATATGTCAGATATCTCAAATTATATAATTAAGTATTGATTTATTCGTCATTCTGAGGAGCCACTCGTTATAATTATATTATCTACCTAGTCTACCGCAGTATACACTTCTAACATAGGTATATATATATATATATATAATATATATATACACCAGTTCCCTCGTCTAATTATGTAGATAATATTAGACACTGCAGTATCCATGTAAAACTATTGGTAATATTCATTCGAGCAGCTCATCCTTTAGACAGGGAGACAGTGACAGATAAATAGTTAGATCGGTAATTACTGGAGAGCAGCTTCCGACCTTTATAACTGTGAAAAGTTTGACTGGTTATACGGGGTATGAGAGGGTCGGACTGGGTGATGGGGTGTAGGTGTAGTATAGAGGGTGATGCTATATTGTGCCTATGGATGCCATTCCGTAGGATATTAAAATACATTCATGATCCTCTGTGGAAATAAACTGAAATATTTTCGTCGCTGTTAGAACCAAGGGGTTCCGATGAGTAATAGAAAAACTCGAGGCTTTCGGAATTTGTGCGAAAAAAAAAAAAACGCGACTAAATAGCAACGTATTACGCGACGATTAAACGCGACAAAGACGATGACTGCGACGATTAAACGCCACGAACGCGACGATGAATTGCGCTTCATCGACGATGAAAATAAACTTAACAAAACGCTTTTTATAAACAAATAGAGCGGACGCCAATGATAAAAAACAGACAAGGTTGACACCAAGGAATATATAATATAAAGCGAGCCATTGATAAGTATATCCATTGAACCTGAATAAATAAACTACACGCAAACAAGACTTAAGAATAGACTAACTAACCGTTATAACGAGAAAAGAAAAAAGTAGGAAAAAGAAAAGAGAAAAGAGTTGTCTTATTTCAGAAAGCATTATGCATATGCTTCACATAAAAATAGGGGTGTGATTAACTATCTTTTGGCACAGGAGTAAGCATATCGCAGGGCACATCACGGCAGTCGCTCTCACCACTGTACCATGTGCGAAGGGGTGCCAAAATACGGTGACAAATAAAGCCTCTAGGTAGGTTATCTGGCTGGGGCAGCTCTGCGGGCGGCACATCGGGTCCAAAAAGGTAAAGGTCAAAAAAGGTCAGGTAGGTGGTCAAGGTCAGGTGTCCTGGTCAGAAAAAAAGGTCAAGGCCAGGTAAAAATTGGGTTATCATTTGTTTACCCCAAGATAGAAAGACACTTCAATATGGAGTAAAAAGTGTTGAGGTCAATCATATTTGTTCACCCGACCGCAATTCGTCGGTGTTCCCAAAATGCGTTTATCCTCTCTCATACTCGTGAGCTATGACTTGAATATATTTTCTACTATATTATATTTTTGAATGTGTTGAATATATTATATACTCACTCACCTCACTATAACGGAATAATAAAGTGTAGATCATTAGCTGGTTAAGGGATTCAAATGTGATGATACGTCACTAATAATATATATATTGAGATAAAGATATTACGGTAATAAGACTAATTTGCTGTAATTATGATACATTTATATTGATATTAGTTAGACTATGTATAATATTAGTTCGTGGCATATAAATGATGGTCATAAATATTTTGTACTGTAACAGATAAGGTCATTATATAATGAAAAGATTCCTAAGGTGGATTTGAAATTTCCTGCAAGGAATAGCAAGGGAATTATCCATAAGTGTCGATTGAGCTTTTTAGATTATTTATTAAACTCTGAGAGTATTAATTTAATTTTTAAACTTAACGCAAACTATTTAAGGGTTAGTTTTGGATATATCGGCATGCACAAATCCATTCATTATGTTTGCTAGAGGATCTAGGTTCTCTCGGGGTCATAGCAGACTTTTATGCATATCACACTATGTTTGAGCCGTCTATGGATTTTGGGCTGTCTACGTGATGATTCCGTCTAGATAGGTCGTACTGTTACGGCTTTTTAAGTCTAGGTTTAAATCTAAGGTCAGAGGGCGCTAGACAGATTTAATAATATATATTATAATATAGGAGGGTGAATGAGTAAGCTATATAAAAGAGATGACAGGAATAAAACTTTATATTATATATATGACACTAATATTTGTCGATTTACAATAGATTGAGTATATATATATATATTATATATATAAGTGGTATACATATATGAATATAAAGTATATTTATAGACTTATAGTATCTCTAATCGATATATAGAATAATCAAAGAAGGCTCAGTCACTAGAAAAGGTTTCAGTGTTTGTTACCATTAATATAGGTTATATTATAACTCTATATATATATATATCATATATATTATATATATATATATATATTATATATATATATATAATAATATTATATATATTATATTATATATATATACTATATATAATTTAATATATATATATATTATATATTTCATTATATTATATATATTATATATATATATTAATACATAAGTGATAAGGTAAAATATAACCTATAATATAATAGATATAGGTAACATATAATAATACCTATTATATAAGTATAAAATCGAGTAGTATTATCGTCAAGTAAGGTATCTAGGTAAGCCTAGTAATGTGTAAGAAGTACTTAATGTAGGTATTAGTTATTATTTATGAATATAGATCATATTTTATGTGATTGCAATAGCAACGTTTTGATCCCGACTTGTGAGGGGGTAGTGGTGCGTACAGCCTTCCTCATTCACACCCGAAACTCAAGTCGACCATCACACCTCCTCCTCAACATCCATCTATCCCGAATTCAGGCAACTCCTATCCCTCTTCGTCCCCCATCCCTCCCTTCCTCCACATCATCTCCTTTCATTGCTGCGCCTATCCATTCGCTCCCTCGCTTCTTGGTCTCGTATCCCTTCCTCTCCTTCCTATAACACCTCCGCTCCAACTCTACTTCTAACCACTCCGCTTGCTCGCTCACCTCCTATTCTCACTAATGCCCATACATCTTAACATCCCTTCTCGCTCTGCGCCCAACACTAGGTTAACCCTTTTCTCACTCGCCACACAATCACACGTCTCCTCACGAACCTAACCGGCTAAGATTCTGATCCTCTCCCTTCTGCTAAACCCACACAAACCGCTCTCAACCCCCTCATCTCAAATATAACTTCTCAACTTTTGTTCCTGGACCTAGCATTCAAATCCCACATATATCTGCAGTTTTCAAACAACCATACACTGCACCGCCTGAGTCACAGAACTATTTTAGCTGGCCAATCGATACTTCATGGCTTGACTTTCGCCCGCAGTGAATAGATTCCGGGCCACCCCTTTCCAATGAATTTCTCTCTTACAACTTCAAGCCTCATTCTTCACCAAACATTCTATGGTTCTATCTGCCTCCGTTTTCATCCCTCCCCCTTACCGCAACTCCATCCCTTAAGTATTGTGATACAACCTCTTTTACTTCTTCCAATACTACCGTCGGCTACTCTAAACCTCGCACAACCCAACTAGGATTAGGTTATATAAAAACCCTAATAACACACTTTCTCTCTTCAAAAGAAGAGGGGTATCTGACTAAAGAGACTAAAAGCTTGAGTCTAACGCCTCCTCTTTCAACTCCTCACCAAATACTCAGCCCCTTCCGCGTTCTTCGCCACTAGGGCATTATCATCCCGGCATTCAGTCACTCTATAGATTTCACTTCCCTTCATCAAAATTCACATTCATCAATTCACTACCGGCCCCTCCCCTGCCCTCACCATTCAACCTTCCTGCACACACTCTCGCATGGGAGTGTGGAGATCGGGCCGTACATTAACACAACCCTGCCTCAATCCACACACGTCCCAAACACTCCACTCTCCCCTCCTACACACTCTCAACACACATTCCTGCTAATTCTTATATAACACACATCCCTTATAACCTTTCCTAATACCCTCCCACACCATTTTCCTCCAACACCCTCCACTTTCACCCCTATTCACTCTATTATATGCTTTCTCTAAATCTAAAAACATCCATACACTTTCCCTTTTCTCTCTAATACTATTTTCTCTACTACAAGCATCTTATAGTGTGAACACTTAGGTCCACAACCCATCCTTCCTCCCTAAATCCTCCTTGTTCTTTCCCCACACCTCGCCCTCCGTTATAAAACTCTACTCTCTCAATCAATATTCCTTCTGATACACTTTTCCTACACACTTAAAAGACATATACCTCTAAAATTCCCACATTCCATCCTATCTACCCTTTCCCTTATACGGGGAACCAAACATCCATCCTCACCATATCCTGTGGTACCTCCCACTCCTCCAATACATAATGTTATATAAGCTAATACAACCATCTCCACCCCTTTACCCTCCTTATCTGCAAACATTTCCATTCCTCACCCATCCAAGCCTGCAGACTTCCCTTTTTTTCCTTTATTCACAGCCCTAATAATTTCCTCCATTTGATTTCATCCTCCCCCTCTCCCTCCCCACTTCATTTCCCATCCTCACCTCTTCCATATCTTCCTCCCTAACCCCTCCCCCCCTTCATTCAATAATCCACTAAAAATACTCCCCCCATCTCTTTCCTCACCTATCCCCTCCTATCCAATCCCCATCTCCTCCTTTATCCTCTCCCCCAACCCCTCTTTCCTCTTCCTTTATTTTTTAATTAACTCTTTCCAGAGAACATCTTACTCCCCGAGTAAATGTCTTACGGAACTCATCCATACATCCTTCCACTTTTTGGTCTCTCTTCGCCTCTCCCACCCACTCGTTACTTCCACTCGTAGTCCCTCCCTTCGTTTTTTCCTATCATCTTCTCCCCTACCTCCCAACCATTTCACATAAGCCTTCTTTTTCCTTTTTCACCAACTCCTTCACCTCCTCACTCCATACCACTCATCCCTTTTCATTCTGCTTGCCACCCACCCTTTTTTACTGCCACATTAACTCACTTCTTAGCCTTCATTCACATAATGCTCTCTAAATCTCTTCCACTTCCCTCCACCTACCCCAATTCCCCGTCCCTACTCACGTTTCTCATCTTTTTTTTCTCATACCCACTCCTTACTTCGTTTTTAATCTATCCCTCCAATTTTCTTCCTTTTCTTCTCATATTTTTCTATTCTCTCCTCTTTCTACCTATCTAGTTTTCTTACCACTTCTTCCTCCTCAGTCCAGCAGGCAAGGTAATTGGCATACATCATTATGTTCCAGTCATGGTCTACAACTTCTTCTTTAACCTTTCTAATCACCTTATCCAAATAATATAAAAAGAATAATATGAATAACACCTGTTCAGTCTTTACCATTATACTTTGATTATCATTTTTTTTAACACGTTTACCCACTATCATTCTTCTTTCAAACACACAATCTATCAGACTTTCTCCCTTTATCATTCCTCTCCCCTACCCCAAAAGGTCCAATTATTCTTCCTACCTCCTCCCTTCCCACTCCTGCATTCAAATCTCCCAATAGACAAATTTTTTTCATTTACCCCAAAACTTTCCCAACACTCATTCAATTCTCCCCAAAATCTTTCTCTCCCCTCCTCTCTCGCTCCATTCACTGGTGCGTAGCACCAAATAACACTCATATCACTAATTTTCCCATTACCGAATTTTCAAAACCTGTTTTACCTACACATTAACTAATCTACACTTACTGTTTTAAACACACCTCACCTAATTCTAAATCATTTTTTAATAGTACCCACTCCACTATTCATCTTTTATTCCTCATAACTTTATCCCCTTACCTCTTCCCTCGCCTCAACTTCCCATCCGCTCACCCCCGATACCATTAATATATTAATTTAGTATTTGCCGAAAAGCCACTCCCTCTTACCCTTCAACTTAGTTTCTGTTATTCCTAACACATCTATCCTTTTTTCCTCAAACATCAGTCCCACTTCCTCCCTCTTCAAATCCTCGTTTATCCCCACCTCACATTTCATACACCCCCATCTCTACTATATTACCACTCTTCCTCCCCTATCTCTCTCTACTTCATATATAAAGTCAATCCCATCAGGCTTAAACGCTTTACGGGACCCCACCTTAGGTGCTTCCCACAACCTAGGGCTACCACCCCGCCCGTCTCACACCAAACCCACACAACAACACCAAAAATACGTATTAAAAATAATATACTAAAAATAAAAATATAAAACACTATCAATTTAAAATCACTCCTCACAACCATTATCCTTTCCATTAACTCTCCACGTAACCAACCGCCAACAAATGTTAACAAATAACAAAATAAAAAATATAAGGTTCAAACTGATCTATACAATATTTATTTATATTTATTCCTACGTTAAAATAGATATTTAATATGACAAACAATTATTATATTAAATTTATCGTTCTAAAAAAATACAGCTTGACAAATCAAGTCACTTTATTATCACACAAACTTAGCACTATAAAAATTTTTCAGAAAGTATTCTTATATACATCTATCTATTAAAAGTATTCCAAAAGAAAATCATTAAAATCTATGTTTTTCCTCTTAAAACTAGTAAATTGTGCGCTTTCATCAGTCTTCTAGTAATACTTATAAAATATGGTATAAAAAATTCACGTATTAAAATTTATAAAACATTCCATACACATTACTACGTTTATTCCTACGTTAAAATATATACAAATTTATGGCAAACAATTATTCATAAAATTTATCGTTCCAAAAAAATACAGCTTGACAAATCGAGTCACTTTGTTATACATTGGTTATCAAGAGGAAAAGTTTTCAACAGAGTATTTTAATATACAATATATTATTAAAGCGAGTCACAGAAAATCATTAAAATCTATGTTCTTCCTCTTAAAGCTGGTAAATTGTGCGCTTTCATCAGTCTTCCAGTAATACCCAAAATCCCTTATTATAATATATATAGTATACAATGTCTTTAAATTTAAAATATATGGTATATATAAATGGCAAATGTTTTTATAAATAAATATATTACTATATTCATTATTTTGGTATATGCTTTATATTAAATTTTTATATTTATATTAATATATATATTATATATATACTATATATATATATATTATATATTAGCAGCCTTCCGAAAGCATCAATGTATGTACTAAAAAGTATAACATCCCCAATTATAGATGTTGATTCTCTAAGTCTTTTTTTGTAATTTCTTCTTACAAGCAATTTCATCGATGAACTTAAAAAAAAAAATTATTTTAATCTATATTTATTTATAAAACTTAAAATATTACAATTCTTAACCTCGCAGCGTACGTTCTCATCAACCTTGCAAGCGTAACGCTGCTCATCAACCTTCCATTTTGCAATAGTACGAAGAGCAAGAGTTACGCAAATATTGTTTTCTAATTAAATGTTAATTTTTAATTTTTATTTACTTTTTAAGGGGGTTCGAGCCGACGGAGGGACAGAGGGGGGACGAAGTCCCCTCGGCCTACGTACCCCCGGTAGGCTGAGAAACCCCGACTCTGTTCATCTTTGTCGTTTACCCTTGGGAACATAATTTCCTTTTAGTTATAGTTAAAAAAAACTCGACATTGGCATCAGGCTATATTTGAAATTCCGTCGGAGCGGATGGAGCTCCTTCATTTTTTATCAAAAAAATTATCATTATCATATATTTTTTTTTTATAAAAAAATCTAGAAATAACAGAATTTTGTCCAACTTTTTTAACCAATTTTAATATTATGTTCAAAAGGGTTAGGCAATATATTTCTGTTTTTTTTTTTTAATTATTCATTATGATAAAAAAATATCTCCTGATTAATAAAATTTAGTTTTGCCCTTTTCCTGAAAATAATCTTTGTGTTGCATGTTTTAATTTTTTTTTGTTAATGATAAAGCCCTTTTCATGAAAAAGGGAGATCCTGCCATAATATTCTAATATTTAAATGTATATATATAGCATATTAAATAATATAATATATATTAGAATTAATATTAAGTATATATATATATATACAATATATATATATATATATATTATATATATATATTATATATATATATAATATATATATATATAATATATTCAGGAAGGAGTCAAGCGTCCGGTAACGCCATCGGCATCGGACAATTATTAATAACTATTGGTATCTAGTATCGATAAAAACGGCCGATAACCAACACCTAAACCTTATTAGTAGAGAATTGGAAATTTTAATGTAGAAGACTCTATGATTAAACTTAACTTAAGTTTTGGTAAATAAAGTATTTATAAATAAACTACTACCATTAACAAAGTTCGCACATACTTAATCAACAGTAAAGTGGCCTAACCAGCGTCAAAACGTAACCTATTCAACTTTTTCAAGCATATCTCATAAACATATCAATGTTAATTTAGCAAAAATATAAGAAAAACTTAACAAAAATTTAAAATAAATATAACCCTGTCTAATTATTATACTGACCAACGAATATATATAAAAAACGTAAAATTTTTTTTTTACATTAAAATAGACTAATAATTCTCTACAAATATTCATCACTTACTACTTATCACAATCCCCAAAGAATATTAGCAGAAACACAAAGATTAGGTATTTATCGGCAAACATAACAAATAACAAAGTTTTTTATCCAAAACATATCATAAAAATAACAAAGTTTTATCCAAACATAACATAAAAATAAGTTCTTTGAATATAATATCATCGTAAAGTGTAAGTTTACTGATTTTAAAGCAGTAAATCAATAAATCAGTAAATCAAACCACCCGCCCCTTCACTTAACTCCCCACCCACCCTTTCATGATATATTGATCTATTGATTCAAGTCATATTTCGAGTATCTATTTGGATAAAACATAACATAAAAAATAAGTTCTTTATCCACTGACCACGAATATATGTAAACGTAACAAAGTTTTAACAAAAAAATAGAGCTAACATATCATAACCCTGAACTAAGAATATAATGTACAAAGACAAACCTTACATACCTTACGCACTATTAAAACGCCAACATTAACAAAGTTCCATACTTAACAACAGTAAAGTAACTAACTTTGCATACAGAAAGCAACATATTCACACTTTTTCAATCATATCTGTAACATATCATTGTTATTATTGTACCTTAACGGATATTAATATTTCATAACAAAATGCTTTTCTCATAACCTTACTAAATTCATCATACGTCAGACGAAACCCTGTTCTGTATATTTTGTAAAGTGAGAGGTTTTCACTTTCAATAACAGCAACATACTTCACAAACCTGAACTAAGAAATATAATGTACACACGTCAAACCAAACACATACACATCAGCAATTAATGAATTAATTTTGCTACATTTACAAAGTTCCCCTACTTAGCAAAGGTAAAGTAGCTAACAGGACATACAAAACTCAATATATCCCCAATTTTCCCACTTATGCTTATGCTGGTAAAATAGAGGACAAAATATAAAACAAAAATATATGCTTAACAAAATGACCAATCTCATTCAAGAATACATCCAGCATCTTGGACTATAGAATTGATACTACCTTCATCAAATTGTCACGTCATATTCAATAATAAACATCAATTTGAAATTATGATAAACGTAGCATAGCAAAATTCTCGGGCAAATCTAACATTACTCAGCAAAAAACTTTACCTATGCCCACGTTTCCTAACCACATCATCACCAGTTAACACGGTAATATCTTACGAAACTTATCATTTCTCTGACAAATCAGTGTTAATTTCCCATTGCCATAGTAATATTTAACAAAACGTAACAGAAATTAAACATAGCCTAAATATCTAACACTTACAATGGGCGAAAACCTACAATAGATGCTAACATTTTGGAACTACGAATAAGACTTGCATTTGGACTATGAATAAAGTTTTCTCAACTACCCCTCATTAACACACGCAAAACTAAGCTATCCCTGCTTTTCCAATCATATCAACTCAGCCAGCTAAGCAGTATTATCTAACAAAATTTCTTAACAAAGTGTACAAGCTATCAAAGATACCAGCATCTTGAACTATGAGTTGATACTACATTCATCAAAGTGTCTTGCATATCAAATGTAACATCATTTTGAACTATGAATAAACATGGACATTAGCAAAATTCACTGTCAAACATCATTAAATAACCAATCGATCATACAGATCAACGAATAAACGCTAACATAATATTTCCTGAACTAAAAACATATAGTACCATAACATACCTGACAAACATTAAGCGTGAATAAACTGTCGACATTAAAAAAAGACAAACTGTTAGGTTTGGCAACAGCGCATCATACAGAGGCGATTTGGCAGAACTGTAAGCTTTCAATTATTATTATTATTATTATTATTATTATTATTATTATTATTATTAATTATTATTATTATTATTATTATTATTATTATTATTATTATTATTATTATTATTATTATTATTATTATTATTATTAGTAGTAGTAGTAGTAGTAGTAGTAGTAGTAGTAGTAGTAGTTATAGTAGTAGTAGTAGTAGTAGTAGAAGTAGTAGAAGTAGTATTTAATAATCATAACAAAGTTTTAATAACCGTAAAGCTAACATAATATCACCTAAACTAAGAACATAGCATATCTTACGTACGAATAAACAGACACCATTAACAAAGTACACTGATTAATATCAGTAAAGTAAGTACCACAGCATCACAAAGCGTAACCTACTCCCTTACACCCCTACAAGGAAACTAACTATCATACTTAATAAGGTTTGACGCTATATGACACAGATGTTTAGTTAGGCTTACACTGTAGGCTTATCATTATTAATACTTTCATGCTTATACAAAAGCTTCCAAGAATGCGCTCACTCATCAACATAATTCCAATCTTTACTATACATAACGGAACAATTTTCAGCGACGAGCCAAATTACTTGGAGATCACCCCCAGATACATACATGAAAACCGATCTCGGGGTACCCTGAAAGGGGGTGTAAGCGGTTACATATATATTCGTTGGTCTGTATGATAATTAGGTAAGGTTATGATAATTTTTGTTAAATATTACTATGTTAAGGTAAAAATAATACTGATATGTTACAGATATGTTTGAAAAAGTGTAAATAGGTTACGTTCTGTATGCAATGTTACTTACTTTACTGTTGTTAAGTATGGAACTTTGTTAATGTTGGCTGTTTATTCGTGCGTATGGTATGTTAGGTTTGTCGTTGTACATTATATTTCTTAGTTCAAGGTTATTGTTATGTTGGCTTTATTGAGTTAAAACTTTGTTAGTTAGCATATATTCGTTGGTCAGTATATAAATAACTTATTTTTATGTTATGTTTATTCAAAATGATACTCGAAATATGATTTGAATCAATAGATCAATAGACCAATAGATCATGGAAGGGTGGGTGGAGAGGGGAGTGGAGGGGCGGGTGGTTTGATTTACTGATTTATTGATTTACTGCTTTAAAATCAGTAAACTATTTTACTTCAACTATGATTTTTTAGACAGATATGTTTTTTTGTAGCATTTTTGATAAAACCTTTTGTTATTTTTTGTTATTTTTTTAGATACTTGATGAGAAAAGTTCGTATGGGGAATTTCGGCATGGTTAGGTAAGGTTATGGTGATTTTTGTTTAAATATTACCTATGTTTAATTTATTGTGTTTATCCGGAAATGATACTCTAATGTGACCTGAAATCAAATAGATCAATATATCAATAGATCATGGAAGGGTTGGGAGGGGTGGATGGTTTGATTTACTGATTTACTGATTTACTGCTTTAGGATCAGTAAACTATTACACTTTAAACTATGATATTTTAATCGATATCACAAAAATATCGATGGTTATCTTTGGATAAAATTTGTTGCCTTTATTCGTTGGGAATTATGATAGTTTTGGTAAGGTTATGATAAATATTTGTTAATATTAATATGTTAATGTAAAAAACTTAGTTTTTACCTTAGCATATATTCGTTTGGTCTGTATGCGATAATTAGACAAGGTTATAATAAAGTTTTTGTTAAATATTACCATGCTAATGTAAAATTAACATTGATATGTTAGAGATATGGCTTGACAAAGTGTGAATAGGCTTCGTTTTTGTATGCTAGTTAGTTTTATTTACTGTTGTTAAATTATGGTACTTTTGTTAATGTTAGCAGTATATTCTTGATTAAGGTGTTAGGTTTGTCGTTGCTGCATTATATTCCCTATTTCAGGTGAATGCTATGTAGCCTTTAATCTAATGTAAACTTTGTTTTACGTTAGCATATTTCGTTGATCAGTATAATAATTACACAAGTTTATAATAATATTTATTTTTTTTATTACCATGTTAATGTAAAATTAACATTAATATGTTAGAGATATGCTTGACAAAGTGTGAAGGTTACGTTTTTGTATGCTATATTAGTTACTTTACTGTTGTTAAGTGTGGAACTTTGTTAATGTTAACAGTTTATTCGTGCTTAAGGTGTGTTAGGTTTGTCGTTGTACATTATATTCCTAGTTCAGGTGATGCTATGTTAGCTTTAATAATGTGAAAACTTTGTTACGTTAGCATATATTCGCTGGTCAGTGTATAAAGAACTTGATTTTATGTTATGTTTATCCAAAATGATACTCGAAATGAGACATGAAACAATATCAATAGATCAATAGATCATAGGATGGTGGGAGGAGAGGCTGAGGGGAGGTGAGGGTGATTTGATTTACTGCTTTTGAGGGTATGAGAACGCTAACTTTTTAAGTTATAAACATAAAATGAATAAAAATTTTGGTAAAAAATATATTTTTAAACAAAATAAAATAAAAATAAATAAAAGTATTGTGTTATGTTATACAAAATATGACTTGAATCATTAGATCAATAGGTTTGATTTACTGATTTACTGATTTACTGCTTTAGGGTGTGTATAAACGCTAATTTTTTAAGTTATAAGCATAAAAAGAATAAAAATTTTGTGTTATGTTATACAAAATATGACTTGAATCACTGGATCAATAGATCAATAAATCAATAGATGGCGGGTGGGGTGGGGAGGGTATGGAGGGTGGTTTGATTTACTGATTTACTGCTTTAGGGTGTGCAAAAATGCAATTTTTTTACGTTATAAACATAAAAAGAATAAAAGTTTTGTGTTATGTTATACAAAATATGACTTGAATCAATAGATAAATAGATCAATAGATCATTAGATCGTGGGTGAGGTTTTTTGATTTACTGATTTAATGCTTTAGATGGTGTAAAAGTGCAAATTTTTTGTTATAAACATGAAAAGCATAAAATTTTTAGTAAAAATTATATTTTTAAACGAAATAAAATAAAAATAAATTAAAAAATAAATAAATTATAATAAAAATTGGAAAATAAATTACAAAATGTAAATTAAACAAAGAATAAACACAATATATTTTAGTTGTTTATAAAAAGAAAACGAGGTTTGAAAATAGAAATGTCAATGTAAGTCTTCAACCTTTAGAAAACGGGTTATCTTTGTGAGATGCACCTTTCCTCCTTCCTCCTTCTTCCTTCTGCCTTCTTTTTTCCTCCATCTTCTTCTGTTTTGCGCTCCGTGCATTTCTTCTGGGGAACCCCACATCCGGGGGGTCTCCAGACACCCTTTACGAACTTACAACCATCATTTTCGAGTTCTACGACCTTATAAACATATATTTTGATACCAATATGGGACTAAACGAATATTTATTAATTCAGCACAGCACCGGCTCCAGCACGGGTACCGCTGTCAACTCCGACTCCTCTGACTCAGACTCCTTCTCCTACTCCTTTCTTCACTTCTCTTATGCATTCCGTTCATTTCTACTTGGACCCCCCTCCGGGGGGGGGGGGTCCCCAGACATCCATTACGAACTTATAACCCTCAAATTCGAGATCGAGATCTACGGGTTCGATAACATATATAAGGATACAAATATTGTATTATTATACAAATATTTACTAACTTAGTTACGTCACCACATAGCTTGCGGACAAATTTTAGAACGATACGATAAACCTTACCAGGGAAGCTTGATATATATTATATTATATATATATATATATATATAATATATATATATATATATAATATATATTATATATTTATTATATATATATATTATATATATATATATATATTATATAGGCAGTGAAACGTGGAAGTGAAAGTCATTTCACGGGTCGATTTCAAGGAGATTATCGGATCTGTTCTCGCATATTTTATATATATATATATATATATATATATATATATATATATATATATATATATATATATATATATATTATAATATATATATATATATATATATATATATATATATATATATATTAATATATATATATATATATATATATATTATCACATTTAATGTGAGATTAACGCAGTCATGGTATTGCAGAAATGCTCTGGCAATTTGTCTTCCTTTTTAATTAATTTCTACCGTATTCGAATTCTCAATTCGTTTAAATCATAATGAGAAGCATTTTCTTCCTCCAAATCTTACCTGTTCAATTATAAGCAAAAGTAAATGTTGTGCCTATGTGCAAAACTACTTTCTCTGTTTTCGAGCAACTAATATACTACTGAATTCTACTCACTATCCTAAGTTCTTCGAGTTTTTAAACTACAAAATAGAACACATTATTTCTTCTTTGGCCTTTTATGACATCATCATTCTTCGTGATTTCAGAAAAGGTTGGAAAACTAAGATGTTTTCAAATCTTCCTCTTCAAGATGGTTTCGATTTTTTTTAAAGGAGAGCAGTTAAATCTATAGAACGATAGTTTGAGGTTGAGAGTGATGCCACTTTCCCGACGTAGGTTGAATGAACACATTCTTCCAGTAGGAAGGAATGGCTGAAGTTGATATGAAGACACAAAATAGTTTACCCAAGAAAGCTTAAGTTATGGGAACTACAGTTTTGAGAATCTCAGAGAGAACAGAAAAGACATCTCTAGAAGAGATTACAATCTAGTTATAAATGAGCTAAATGGAGGTGGAGAAGGAAGAATATTTCCGAAATTATTCTAAGTGGAATTAGAAGCAAAAATTTGAACGAAGGATTCAGGAATAAGCAAAAGTTGGAGTAATTTAGATTATGCATAACGTAAAAAATTTGCATTTTTACACACCCTAAAGCAGTAAATCAGTAATCAGTAAATCAAACCACCCACCCTACCTTCCCCACCCCATCCATGATCTATAGATTCCAGTCTATATATGAGGAAGTGTAAAAATCATCATAAGTTTGCAATTTGAAGACGATGATGATTTATGAAGCAACGCCCCTGTTGTGAACAGCACGAGAACAAGCAGAGATAAACCAAAGTTGAAGAGAAAAGAATGAAATATAAGCATCCATGCCAAAGAGAATAACATCGGTTGTGCTATCTCTACACTCAAAGCAACATATCCTTTGTTATAATTTACCAGTATCATATAATTTAGTTAAAAGGATCTACAAATTACATGTCAATATAGATTAGAAGTACGTAAGCGAAATATTAATGGTAAATATACTAAAATGAAACGAGTTTGTTGTTTTAATCATAATTTGATTATTAAAAATAATTCTTAATTGTTATGGTACTTAAGCAACATGTAGTCATAATTATATATATATAGTATATATATATATATATAGAGTTATAGCAGCAGTATATATATATATATATATATATATATATATATATATATATATATTATATGATATATATATATATATATATATATATATATATATATATATATATATATATATATAAGATTTAATACTATATACAATTATATATACCTATCAGAGAGGATTGCAAAAACAAGTAACCCAATTGCTCCGGAAATCATTTTCAGCGTCATTAAATTGGTAATGACATCTTTGTCATCGCAGACCCAATTGAACGATGTCGTAACAGTCTCTTTCCAGACGGACTGATCGTACTCCCACCCATATTTATGACATTCTGAGATATATATATATATATATAGCATATATATTATATATATATATATATATATATATATATATATATATATATATATATATATATATATATATATATATATATATATATATATATATATATTATCATCCACCTCCTTTCCCTCAGATTGGGAGTGAGGTGCGTAGAACATACTGGAAACAGAAAAGTAGTAGAAGAACATGGCGTAAATCGAAAAGAAATCCCCCCCCCTTACCGTCCGCTTTATACCCTTAAATGAGAATTCGTCGTAGTATGAAAAATCCACCCTAGGGTTTCACGACATTTCACTGTGGTCAATATGGGATTCTCCCCTGGGGCAAACAAACAACCATACCTCCCACAAAAGCCCGCCATTCACTCTATTATGGACCTTCCTTCTCTCCTTTACCAAATTCACAATCATCTCCTTCAGGCATTCCTTTACTGATTCAATAAATTGTTTTTTCGGTCTTCCAGCCTGTCGATTCCCAACAAACTCACCACTATACATCTGCTGAACCAACCGACTATCATCCATCCTTTCCACATGACCAAACCATTTCAATATATTTTAGTTTAATCTCTTATTTATTCCTTTTTTCACACCACGCAACTCCCTGCTGCATTCGTTCCTCATTTTATCAATTCTTTTCTCACCTAACACGACTCTAAGATTGTACATCTGCACACATTGTACCACATTGTACCTTAGATCTATACCTCTTATTCCAGAACATAGTTTCACTACTAGAAATTAACACAGGTAACAACATATCCTCATGCAAAATCCTGTCGCACTCAAAACTTTGACTCTTTACATTCACCAAGGATTTAATTGCACCAAAGACCTTCTTACCATTCACAAATTTCCTACTACACTCTGCATCATCCTTTCCCTTTTCATCCAACATATATCCTAAATATTTAAACTCTGACACTTGATCCAGTTGCTCACTATCTAACAACTTCACACCGCGGTCTGTCCTCACTTACTACCATCAATCACCTTACTCTTACGTATATTTACTTTCAAACCCCTCCTTTTACACGCCAAACCTTTTACCAATCCTCTCAAACTCTCTTCAGATTCGCCACACAAACCAAATCATCCTTCAGCTCCATTTATTCTTACACAAGCTTCACTATCGTCATGCATACTTTTGATTCCATTCAAAAGCCTACCACCAACACCAGATATTGCTAACACCTGCCATGGAGATTCCCTATTAATCCTGTCATACGCCTTTTAAATACAATTTTTCATTTCTCTCAATTTCTCAGTCGTTTGTTTCAATGTAAAAATTTGATCCACACATTTTTTACACTTCTAAATGCACCTTGTTTTTCATCAATCAGTCTCTCAGTCACTCGACTTACTCTTTCAACCAAAATACCAGCATATATCTTCCCTACAACCCTCAGTAAACTAATTCCCTTATAGTTCCTACAATTCCCCTTATCCCCCTTACCTATACATAAGGGTACTACCATAGTGTACTAATATTTCTAATCTTTGGTACTACTATTACTGTTCTCCTCCAACCCCTCGAAAATATACCCTCCATAAACGCTTTGTTACACAACTTCCAACTCCATTCAATCACCATCTAGCCTCTAATCTTGATAATTTCATCAGTAATTCCATATATGCCTGCAGATTTACTATTCTTCAACTTTCTCACACTACCCATTACCTCCTTCTTACTAATGTCCTCATCCCCAAAATACTTATTCCATCTTGCATCATCAAACACAATCACATTCACCATCACCTCTTCATTTCTGAAAATGTTGTGTAGATTTTTGAAGTATTCCCTCCACACTCTCCTCACATCCATTTCATTAGTTACGAAACCACATCCCAATTCATTTTTCTATGCAGATTCCCCTTATTTTCATTCTTAATCTTTCCAGCTTCCTTCCAAGAAAAGCTTTTCCTATTCCCCTGTAAATCCCCGTTCATCCTCCTTCCAAACTGTTCATTTACCTCATTTTATCTCCTACTTATATAAATTTTGGTCTTCCTTTTTTCCTCCTTATATAATTTCAGACACCTTTCTTTAGAGACCTCATTATTTAGCACATTCAACCACACTTCCTTTTTACTTTTAATCGCTTGCATCACCTTTTCATTCAACCACTTACAGCTGAGATTATTACTTCCTACTTTAGCACAACCACATACTTTTCTTGCACTACTAACAATGGCTTCCTTCATTTGAGTCCAGATTTGTTCAGTTTTATCTTGTTCATATTCAACTGATTTATTCGCAAGCGCTCTTAAATACTATTCCTAATTATCATGTTCACTTAACTTCTCACTCTTAATTCTTCCCACTTACTTCCTTATCTCCTTTTACATAAAATAACATAATGGTCCTATAATCCCATCCCCAACCCTTCACTGGTTCAACATCTATATATATATATATATATATATATATATATATATATATATATATATATATATATATATATATATATATATATAGCGGAGTGTAGAGATATATATATATATATATACAGTAGTAGCCCTGCAATAATCTATGTAATTGGGACGACCCCTCGCCGTTGGCGCAAATAACGCCGGTAAGTGAATTGGTTTTTTTTTTGTACTGTCGCGAGTGCCTGCAAAAAAAACTACGTTCTATGTACTAATATATATTAAGTGTGCAATAACACTAAATATAAAGCAATGATAGAAAGGGAAATTTACACAATGTTTACCTTTAAATATATATATATAAATATATATATAGTGTGATTATTATTTTATATATATATATATATATATATATATATATATATATATATATATATATATATATATATATATATATATATATATATATATATATATATATATATATATATATATTTAGTAGGTACATTACATGATTTAAAACTGAAAAGAATTAAAATATAAATATTTTAAATGATAAATATTTTTTATTTTGAGGATGCCACTTCTTCGTCCGACCGTACAATGGATGTTGGCGAATCTTCATCATCTGAATCTACAAACAACCGCCTTCGCTTTGCAGACGGTGATAGTGATGTAGTTGGTGTAGAATCTGAAGTTGATGGCAGGCCAGACGTTTCAGTGGAAGGTTGCGATGGTGCTCTATTGAAGAATGACAACAAAGAAGTCTGTCTCATAGAGTGCCTCTTCTTCTCGAGTAGAAGTTGCTTATAACATGCAATGGCATTTGTTATGACAGCATTAACTTTTGACAATCTTTCAAAGCTCATTTGGCTATATTATAGAGTCTGTTCGTTCGTGCGTGCGTTTCCTTCCGCACAACACTGAATAGTTAAGAGCGCCGTTATTGCGAAACGCCGTTAAGCGAGTAGCCGTTATTGCGAGGTGCTACTGTATATATATATGTGCAAATTGACTTAAAATTTATAGAGATAGTATATATATATATATATATATATATATATATATATATATATATATATATATATATATATATATATATATATATATATATATATATATTTATATATATATATATATATATATATATATTTCTGGACTTGCATTTCACTTAACGCAAATATTTGAAGAGCAAAATTATACTAAAATTTTAAAATTAAAATCAGAAATTCTGTTTTATTTTATAAATAAATTTACTTTTAATTAAATTCTACCACTTATTTCAGAGCTGGAATTAATACTGATTAACCCACCATTGTCTTCTGTTTCATAGGTAACATCGTACATCTTGCACTGACTCAGCTTCACAATTTCTCCATCGCTATTTTTTTCCCTGATATATATAGTATATATCAAGAATATAGTATATATATATATATATATATATATATATATATATATATATATATATATATATATATATATATATATATATATATATATATATATATATATATATATATATATATATATATATATATATATATATATTATATATAAGATTTGATATAGGTCGGTTCCTAGGGAACCTCAATTTTATTATGAAGAGGATGACCAAAGCAGGATAAAAAGTCATAAAGTTTTATTAATTCAACGTTTCGAGCCAGACCATGGCTCATCATCAGGATACTGAAAGGACATATATAATAATATTGAATAGAAAATTAAAAATAAAAATAAAAATAAAAATAAAAATAAGGTAATAAGTGACTAGCAAAGTAACAAACAGTAAGTAAAAATATTGACAAAGTATGCTTGAAAACGGTTAAAGTTAAGGTTGGAAATTTAAATTTAGTTAAAACAGTAGTAATAATGGGATTGGGGGGGTTGGGGGCAACTCAATAATAGGAATCAATAATGACAATGATGATAAAAATAAACAGAATAAAACCAATAATAGTAATAATAATAATAGTAAATATAAAAATAGTAAATATAAAATAATAATAATAATAATAATAATAATACTAATTATAATAATAATAATAATAATAATAATAATAATAATAATAATAATAATAATAATAATAATAATAATAATAATAATAATAATAATAATAATAATAATAATGATAATAATAATAATAATAATCAACAACAGATGTATGGTTAATAAGCAAAATCACATAGTAAACACACCTAGTATAATAGTAGCAAAGTTATAGACTAAGAGAAAATTTATGTTAATTAAGAGGTGAGAGACCGATAGAATTTGGTTGGTTAGCAAATTAAAAATTGAAACATAGTTATACCGGAGGGGGGAAGAATTAAGCAATTAATAAAGGAGTAGAAGAATGGGAGGAATTTAGTGAGGGTTTTAACTGTTTGATGTAGAGGGATTCAAGAATTTTGCGATCGGTGTCAGAGGATGCTGAACTAAGTATGGTAAAATCAGAAAAACGAAGAGGGTGACCTAAGTTGGAGGTGTGGGATCTGATGGAGGAGTGTTCAGGGGAGCTGGAAGGGAGGTTAGTGCGAAAAGATGTGCCCAGGTGTTTGTGAATTCTAAGTTGTAATTGAAGGCCTGTTTGGCCAACATAGCAAGCCTTGCAGTCTGCACATGTAAAGTTATAAACAACGGAAGATTTCATTAACGTGGGTAGTTTATCTTTATGGCGAAAAAATGAACCTATGGATAGGAGATTAGTAGCAACAAGATAAGGTTGGAAGTAGTACTGAGTACATATTGGACCTAAATTTTTTAACCTGCTCCTGACCTTTTTTTGCCGCGACCTTTTTTGCCCTTGACCTTTTTGGGCCTTGACCTTTTTGAGAACTAAATTTTGAGAACCCAAATTTTTTGAGAACCCTAATTTTTTGGGCAACCCTAATTTTTTGGCAACCCTAATTTTTTGCAACCCTTCGAAGAAGGGTTGCGCCAAACGGTTGCGCAGCAACCGTTGTACGTGTCCCACCCTAATTTTTTCGACCAACCCTTTGGTCTTCCATGGGTCAATTTTGGCCCACCCTAATTTTTGGCCAACCCTAATTTTTTGGCAACCCTAATTTTTTCGACCAACCCTTTGGTCTTCCATGGGTCAATTTTGGCCCACCCTAATTTTTGGCAACCCAAATTTTTCGACCAACCCTTTGGTCTTCCAGGGTGCAATTTTGAGAACCCAAATTTTTCGGTCAACCCTTGTGTATTCTACGGTACAATTTTCACAGATTTACTTACACACACAGATTTACTTACACTCACACACAGATTTACTTACACACACAGATTTACTTACACTCACACAGATTTACTTACACACACAGATTTACTTACACTCACACACAGATTTACTTACACTCACACACAGATTTACTTACACACACAGATTTACTTACACACACACACACACAGATTTACTTACACTCACACACAGATTTACTTACACACACACACACACACACACATACATACACACTCACACTTATACATACATTCACTATGACACTTACATTTACCCATAGATACTTACACTTACATTTACACTTATACACACGTACAAACACACTACCAACCCTTTGGTCTTCCATGGGTCAATTTTGGCCAACCCTAATTTTTGGCCATCCCTAATTTTTCGGCAACCCTAATTTTTCGGCCAACCCTTTTTGACTTGTAACAATTTTGACCTTGTAGCTTTTTTGACCTTGTAGCTTTTTTGATGGCTCAACTTTGATGGTTCAACTTTGATGACGTCATCTTTGTCAGTTCAACTTTGATGGTGCCTATATTGATGGTTCAGATTTGATAGCTCAGATTTATTGATGGTTCAACTTTGATGGTTCCCAATCACCGTAAGAAGTATCTAGTGATGTTCTATTAGTATTCTATGAGTATTAGATGAGTGCCAGGTGAGTGCCAAGTGAGTGCCAATGAGTGCCAATGAGTGCCAAGTGAGTGCCACATAGTGCCAAGTGAGTGCCACATAGTGCCAACTGAGTGCCACATAGTGCCAACTGAGTGCCACTTTTTTCAAGCCTTTTCTAGCCTCCCCTGAGCCTAGAATAGCCCTAATATGGGTGTCTACCCCTAGGTTATAAGGTATGAGGAATCGATTGGTGTATATTACAAGTTGCTAGGATGCTTCCTACTATGAGTTAGTCTTTTTCTATCACTTATAGCCTATATATATATATATATATATATATATATATATATATATATATATATATATATATATATATATATATATATATATATATATATATATATATATATATATATATATTACTTGCACACACACCTACACACATACACTATGACACTTATACACACATTCACTATGACACTTATACACACTGACACTTATGAAGCACTTCTACACTCCATGGTGACACTGACTAAACCCATACACTTCACTCACACTCACCTCATAGACACTTTCACTTACATACACACACACCTTCACGACACCTCGTATATTTATCTCAACCTTTGATGGCTCAATTTTTGTTGCCTCATCTTTGATGAAGTCATCTTTGTCGGTTCACCTTGATGGTTCATCTTTGATGACTGTGATCACTGATTGTCATTCTGATGGCTCCCAACCTTGAGCTTCTAGAACAGAGCGGTCATTAATGTCTACCCCTGGCGTTATGGGGCTGACCACCAGGCCTTATGATCCCCTCCCCATGAAGGCCCACGAACCGCGAATCCGCCGCAGAAAGTGACTCCGTTGCGGTCCCCGCCCGCCGCGTTCCCGCCCGCCGCGTGCCCCCGCAGGCGCAATATTTCCGCGTTCCCGCCTGCCGCCGCGTGGCGTCGCCACAGGCGCAATATTCCCAAGCGAATGAAAATATATATACTGCGAGTCATTCATTTTTACGCTTCATACTTAAACATTTTTATTAAAACATTTCGTGAACCTAAAACTGTAACTCATTACAGACCTATTATTATTATTTAACACATATATTTATTAACATTATTTTTCTTTATATTTTTTTTATTACTTTTAATTTATAAATTTTTAAAAATTACATAAGAAGAAAAACCAGAGTGTCTTCGGATATATAAACATTTTATTTTACTACAATTGTACTGAAATTTTATTAAAAATATTAACATTACATACCTTAAAAGCAGTAAATCAGTAAACTGAATAGAAAGCTGCTCAACACCCATGACAAGGTTTTTGTTTTATCATTGCTTTACTGTTTACCGTTTTTAAATCTTGTTATGTTTTTACTGCTTTAACTCGAAAGATGTTTATTATTAAAATTACATACCTAAAGCAGTAATCCTGGCAAATCTAATAGGAGGTTACATAGCAAATGTGCGATTTAGTAGTGCTTTTTTAAGTTACCAAGCCAATGCTTAACCTCTCATATGTTTTTACTGCGTTAACTCACATATATTTATTAAAAATTATATATTTAAAGCAGTAAATCAGTAAATCATGCCACCCAACCTACAGGGGATTAGTATGGCTTTGCTTTACTGCTTTACTGCTTTTAACTCATGTTTTACTGCTTTAACTCATATGTTTTACTGCTTTTACTCATAAGAATAACATTTATATTTTAAAGCAGTAAATCAGCAAATCAATAGAGGTGTTACATAGCAACAAGGGGATTTGTTGTGCTTTTGTTTTACTGTTTTACGGCTTTAACTCATGTTTTACTGTTTTTAAACTCATATATCGTTTTAACCTCATATATTTATTAACATTGTTTTACATTCTAAAGCAGTAAATCAGTAAAATCAAACAATCAAACACAAAGGGATTAGTACGCTTTTGTTTTACTGCTTTACTGCTTTAACTCATGTTTTTACTGCTTTAACTCATATGTTTTACTGCTTTAACCCATATATTACTTGTTTTTAACTCATATGTTTTACTGCTTAAACTTCATATATTTATTAACATTTTTATAAATCTTATTATCTTGACTAAATAATTTTGATTCATTTTATTATTATTTTTATTTTATTTTTATTATTATTTTTGTTATTTTTATTATTTTATTTTTTTATTTTTATTATTATACTTAGTGTTATTTACTTCATGCCTATTGTTAATATTATTTAGAACACATACACAGACAATCCCTTCCACCATACCCCTCACACACCCATACCCACGCCCACACACACACACATCCCACACCACTTGCCAGCCATATAACGGTTAATTATTAAAACATTTTATTTTTATTTTTATTGCTATTTTGCTATTATCTACTTCATGCCTATTGTTATTATTTAGAACACACACACACACACACACACACTGACACAACTCGGTCATCACACACACAGTATGAACATAATATATAATTTATTAAAAACATTTTTATGTTTTAATTTAAACATTTAATATTTATATTACTTCCATTCAATATAACTAAAATTTATTTCAAAAGTTTCAAAACTTCATAATAAATCAACTGTCATTCCTTTTGAACAAAGAATTTATTATTAACTTGTTAATACTTTTTGTTTATAAATTCTATAACTATCAAGTTTTAAATAACTTTTACTAAAATTTTATGAAATTTTATTAAACATATATTTACGTACCCTAAAGCAATAAATCAGTAATCAGTAAGGCCAGCCCCTAGCACCCCCCTACACCAAGCTATGCCACGTTTTGTTCTATTGACTTACTGCTTTACATCATCTTTAGCCATGTAATAAGTATAAAAATAACAAAATAAGTTCTTCTCTCTCTGCTAACATAACATGTATTTTATTAATATCACTCTAGGTTTTAATTTAAAAATAACTATTATTTACTAACATTTATATTATTCGCTGCTCGTTGTTAACTAAAAATATTTCAAAGTTTTTTAAATAATTCGGATTTTCTTTATTATTATTATTATTATCTATGTACATTGACAATCCAACACGAGAAAACACAACAACCCGCACTCCTTACAGATACGAAACTGACCTCTCTCTGTAAAATGTGTTGAAATAACTACTTCCTAAATTTAGGATAAACCTTTGTACCCAGGGGCGGTTTAGGCTTTGGGCCTAATTCCAGGTCAAAATATATTTCAAACTGACCTTTTCTGTAAATGTGGTGCACAATTCATGCTAGGCCCAAATTTAGCCTACCCTAGATAAGCCTTTGTACTGGCCAATTTAAGCCCAATACCAGGTCAAAAAGGTAATTCCAGTATAGACAAGAATCATTGTTATTATTATTTTTATAAATATATTTCAAACTGAAACATGCTGGATCGGTAAGATCCTTTAAGCAGGTAAGAAGGAAATGTTTTCCTTACTTGTGATTGGTCGGAGTAATCCTTATCTCTATATGACCTCGTATGTGATTGGTCGGAGTAATCCTTATCTCTATATGACCTCGTATGTGATTGGTCGAGAATTATTTTATCGTCTTTTGAAAATTAACTTTGTTCTTTAAACTTGTATTTGAGCAGGTGTGTTTTATTATCTTTTAGACCCAAACTCATTTTAAAATCATAGTCATTTTAGCTGTTAAGCGGTGCACAAGTTATCTGATTTGTATTAAAAGTGTTTTATTTTTACTAAGTGTATATCATATTTATAATAAATACTTACATTGAGGAATAATTATTAATTTCACTAGAATAGATAATAATTAATTCACTAGATTTATAGTAGATCACGTGAAGCAAAACGCAAGAGCGCCCGCAAGCGCGACCCGGTGCGGAACAACCGCATGAAACCGCCGGCGTAATATTACTACGCGGTCGCGAAAATATTTTCTTTATGATATGCCGTTGTAAACTTTCATTACATCATTTTGTATTTTCAAATATTCCGTTTCCTATATTATGAGTCGTCCATTTTATTTCTTTCTTGAACATTTTTAATTTTATTTATAGAAATTACCATTTCACTAATAAAGTTTCTTGAAAAACATTTAGTTTTCAAAAGAACATTTTGTTTTGTAGAAAAACAGTTTGTTTTATTTATCCTAAAGTTATAATTCCTTGAGGGAAATAGAACAAATAGTCCGGATGTGACGCTGGCTATGTTCCTCTTTGTGGTATGCCTTTAAGATCTTATTACTTTAAGGAATGTAAAACAAGTTTTATATGCATTAAAGCTACACCTACATAGAGCGTAGAGTTAATGTATAGAAGTTGTCCCATACCCTCCCTTTTCAAGGTATGTCTTTACGATTTTAATCTTCTCTATGTATAAGTTATGAAAAAGTTGTTTATTCTAAAATATTATTACTATATTACTATATTAGTTAAATACACAATGCGTGTACATGCATGATAAACTTCCCCTCCTTGTACAATCCGTAATTTCTCTTTATGGACTTCCAGTATTGGTATCATATTATTATACTTCAAAATTACATCGAAGTATGTAAGTTCATAACCTCTTCTACATCAGCTGTTGTATGCATTCGGTAACCCTCCAGAATATCTCACATGGTTTGTAATAAACACAGATATATCAGGATTTTAAATAAACTAATGCGCTTGAACATATGTTATAATATTCGTAAATATGCATTGATCCAGTACACAAACTAATATTATACATACTGAATGGGACGGTGTCCAAAAGATATCTTCCTCTAGGATGTGGGCCCTACCACTTTGAAATACAACGCCCCATATTTTCGCGACCGCGTAGTAATATTACGCCGGCGGTTTCATGCGGCTGTTCCGCACCGGGTCGCGCTTGCGGGCGCTCTTGCGTTTTGCTTCACGTGATCTACTATAAATCTAGTGAATTAATTATTATCTATTCTAGTGAAATTAATAATTATTCCTCAATGTAAGTATTTATTATAAATATGATATACACTTAGTAAAAATAAAACACTTTTAATACAAATCAGATAACTTGTGCACCGCTTAACAGCTAAAATGACTATGATTTTAAAATGAGCTTGGGTCTAAAAGATAATAAAACACACCTGCTCAAATACAAGTTTAAAGAACAAAGTTACTCTTCATCTATCCGATTTAGGGTATAGGCTCAGGATATGAAAACATATTTTTACATATCACCTAAACCAAAAAGACGATAAAATAATTCCCGACCAATCACATACGAGGTCATATAGATATAAGTTACCCTGACCAATCACAAGTAAGGAAAGCATTTCCTTTTAACTCTATCTTACCGATCCAGCATGTTTCAGTTTGAAATATATTTATAAAAATAATAATAACAATGATTCTTGTCTATACTGGAATTACCTTTTGACCTGGTATTAGGATTAAATTAGCCCGTCTACAAAAAGGCTTATCCTAAATTTAGGCCTAAATTTAGGCCTAACGTAGTTATTGCACCACATTTTACAGAAAAAGGTCAGTTTGAAATATATTTTGACCTGGAATTAGGCCTAAACCGCCCCTGGGTACAAAAAGGTTTATCCTAAATTTAGCCTGAAGTGGTTATTTCAACACATTTTACAGAGAGAGGTCAGTTTCGTATCTGTAAGGAGTGCGGGTTGTTGTGTTTTCTCGTGTTGGATTGTCAATGTACATAGATAATAATAATAATAATAATAATAATAATAAAGAAAATCCGAATTATTTAAAAAACTTTGAAATATTTTTAGTTAACATCGAGCGAATAATATAAATGTAAGTGAATAATTGTTATTTTTAAATTAAAACCTAGAATGATTTTAATAAAATACATGTTATGTTAGCAGAGAAGAACTTATTTTGTTATTTTTATACTTATTACATGGCTAAAGATGATGTAAAGCAGTAAGTCAATAGAACAAAACGTGGCATAGCTTGGTGTAGAGGGGTGCTAGGGGCTGACCTTACTGATTTACTGATTTATTGCTTTAAGGTACGTAAAATATATGTTTTTAATAAAATTTCATAAAATTTTAGTAAAAGTTATTTTAAAACTTGATAGTTATAAAATTTATAAACAAAAAGTATTAACAGTTAATAATAAATTCTTTGTTCAAAGATAATGATTGATTTATTATAGAAGTTTTAAGAAACTTTGAAATAATTTTAGTTATATTTGAATGAGTAATATAAATGTACGTGTTTAATTAAAACATAAAATGTTTTAATAAATTATACGTTATGTGTGTAAGTGAGTGTGTGTGTGTGTGTGTGTGTGTGTGTGTGTGTGTGTGTGTGTGTGTGTGTGTGTGTGTGTATGTGTGTTCTAAATAATAATAACAATAGGCATGAAGTAAATAACACTAAGTATAATAATAAAAATAAAAATAAAATGTTTTAATAAATTATACGTTATATGTGTAAGTGAGTGTGTGTGTGTGTGTGTGTGTGTGTGTGTGTGTGTGTGTGTGTGTGTGTGTGTGTATGTGTGTTCTAAATAATAACAATAGGCATGAAGTAAATAACACTAAGTATAATAATAAAAATAAAAATAAAAATAATAAAAAATAATAAAAATAATAATAAAATAAATAAATAAATAAAATAAATAAAAAGTATTAAAACAAAATAAAAAACATAATGTTAATAAATATATGAGTTAAAGCAGTAAAACATATGAGTTAAAGCAGTAAAACATATGAGTTAAAGCAGTAAAACATGAGTTAAAGCAGTAAAACATGAGTTAAAGCAGTAAAGCAGTAAAACAAAAGCATACTAATCACCTTGTTGCTATGTAACACCTCTATTGATTTACTGATTTACTGCTTTAAGGTATGTAATGTTAATAAATATATGAGTTAAAGCAGTAAAACATGAGTTAAAGCAGTAAAACATGAGTTAAAGCAGTAAACAGTAAAACAAAAGCATACTAATCCCCTTGTTGCTATGTAACACCTCTATTGATTTATTGATTTACTGCTTTAAGGTATGTAATGTTAATAAATATATGAGTTAAAGCAGTAAAACATATGAGTTAAAGCAGTAAAACATGAGTTAAAGCAGTAAAGCAGTAAAACAAAAGCATACTAATCCCCTTGTTGCTAGGTAACACCTCTATTGATTTACTGATTTACTGCTTTAAGGTATGTAATTTTAATAAATATGTGAGTTAAAGCAGTAAAACATATGAGTTAAAGCAGTAAAACAGTAAAACAAAAGCATACTAATCCCCCCTTGTTGCTATGTAACACCTCTATTGATTTACTGATTTACTGCTTTAAGGTATGTAATTTTAATAAATATGTGAGTTAAAGCAGTAAAACATATGAGTTAAAGCAGTAAAACAGTAAAACAGTAAAACAAAAGCATACTAATCCCTTAGGTGTTAGGTAACACCTCTATTGATTTACTGATTTACTGCTTTAAGGTATGTAATGTTAATGTTTTTAATAAAATTTCGTACAATTGTAGTAAAATAAAATGTTTATATATCAGACACTCTGGTTTTTTCTTCTTACATACAATTTTTAAAAATTTATAAATTAAAAAGTATTAAGTAAAAAATATAAAAGAAAAATAATGTTAATAAATATATGTGTTAAATAATAATAATAGGTCTGTAATGAGTTACAGTTTTAGGTTCGCGAAAATGTTTTTAATAAAAATGTTTAAGTATGAAATAAAAATGAATGACTCATAGTATATATATTTTTCATTCGCGCGGGAATATTGCGCCTGCGGGCGCACGCGGCGGGCGGGAACGCGGAAATATTGCGCCTGCGGGCGCACGCGGCGGGCGGGAACGCGGCGGGCGGGGACGCGGCGGGTCGCACCGGCGGGTGCGGGTTCGTGGGCCTTCACGCGGAGGGATCATGCTGCGGCCTGGTGATCAGCTTATAACATAGGGGTAGACATTAATATTAACTCTGTTCTAGGCTCAGGGTTGGGAGCCATCAAAGATGAACAATCAGTAAATCTGAGTCATCAAAGATGAACCATCAAAGGTGAACCGACAAAGATGACTTCATCAAAGATGAGGCAACAAAATTGAGCTTCGAGTGTGTGAGTGTAAGTGTAAGTGTACCTGTGCGTGTGAGTGTAAGTGTATATGGGCTAGTGTAAGTGTCTATGGCGAGTGTAAGTGTGTATATGGGTTAGTGTAAGTGTCTATGGAGAGTGTAAGTGCTTATAAGTGTCATAGTGTGTATAAGTGTCATAGTGAATGTGTGTATAAGTGTCATAGTGTATGTGTGTAGGTGTGTGTGCAAGTAATATATATATATATATATATATATATATATATATATATATATATATATATATATATATATATATATATATATATATATATATATATATATATATAGGCTATAAGTGATAGAAAAAGACTAACTCATAGTAGGAAGCATCCTAGCAGCTTGTAATATACACCAATCGATTCCTCATACCTTATAACCTAGGGGTAGACACCCATATTAGGGCTATTCTAGGCTCAGGGGAGGCTAGAAAAGGCTTGAAAAAAGTGGCACTCAGTTGGCACTATGCGGCACTCAGTTGGAACTATGTGGCACTCACTTGGCACTATGTGGCACTCACTTGGCACTCACAGGCACTCATTGGCACTCATTGGCACTCACTTTGGCACTCACTTGGCTCTCATCGAATCTACTCATAGACCATAAAAAGAACAACCCTATACTTCTACGGTGATTGGGAACCATCAAAGTTGAACCATCAAAAACTGAGCTAACAAATCTGAACCATCAATATAGGCACCATCAAAGTTGAACTGACAAAGATCACGTCATCAAAGTTGAACCATCAAAGTTGAGCCATCAAAAAATTAGGGTTGCCAAAAAAATTTGGGTTCTCAAAAAATTTGGGTTCTCAAAAAGGTCAAGGCCCAAAAAGGTCAAGGGCAAAAAAGGTCAAGGGCAAAAAAGGTCAAGGGCAAAAAAGGTCGCGGTCAAAAATTAGGTGGGCCAAATTGACCCATGGAAGACCAAAGGTTGGTAGTGTGTTTATAAGTGTATAAGTGTAAGTGTAAGTATCTATGGGTAAATGTAAGTGTCATAGTGAATGTATGTATAAGTGTGAGTGTGCATGTGTGTGTGTGTGTGTGTGTAAGTAAATCTGTGTGTGAGTGTAAGTAAATCTGTGTGTGTGTGTGTGTGTGTAAGTAAATCTGTGTAAGTAAATCTGTGTGAGTGTAAGTAAATCTGTGTGTGAGTGTAAGTAAATCTGTGTGAGTGTAAGTAAATCTGTGTGTGTAAGTAAATCTGTGTGTGAGTGTAAGTAAATCTGTGTGTGTAAGTAAATCTGTGAAAATTGTACCGTAGAATACACAAGGGTTGACCGAAAAATTTGGGTTCTCAAAATTGCACCCTGGAAGACCAAAGGGTTGACCAAAAAATTTGGGATGGCCAAAAATTAGGGTGGGCCAAAATTGACCCATGGAAGACCAAAAGGTTGGTCGAAAAAATTAGGGTTGGCCCAAAAAATTAGGATTGGCCAAAATTAGGTGGGCCAAAATTGAACCCATGGAAGACCAAAGGGCTGGTCGAAAAATTAGGGTGGGACACGTACAACGGTTGAGCTATGCACCAGCTTATATGAACCCTTCTTCGAAGGGTTGCAAAAATTAGGGTGCCAAAAAATTAGGTTGCCAAAAAATTTGGGTTCTCAAAATAAGGCCGCAAAAGATTTGGGCTCAAAAAGGTCAAGGCCCAAAAAGGTCAAGGGCAAAAAAGGTCGCGGTCAAAAAAAAAGGTCAGGAGCAGGTAAAAAAATTTAGGTCCAATATGTACTCAGTACTACTGTTGGAGTTGGGCGAAGAAATTCAGGAGGAGTTTATGAAGGTCAAAGATTAAAGATGGGTAAGAGGAACCGACAAAAGGGATGTTGAGGTAGACTGGTAATTTAGGAACCGTATGGGTGGGGGTTTTAGGTCTAAAGATATGCCAAAGAAAGTTATGTATAGAGGAATCAATAAGATACTGAGGGAAATAGTTAAAGCTAAAAAAGAATTTAAGGTACAGTATTTCAAGGTGGAAATAATGCCAAGTTGAGCAGATTTGGTAAGCACGGTGGAGATAGATAATGATTGAGTTAGAAAGGAGTTTAAAGGGAGAAGAACTAAGGAAATTCGTGCATGAGGGGTGCTGGGTCCCTAAAGTAGAGTGTTGGCTATGACAGCAGAAAAAAGTTAAATATAAATAAATTAATATATTCACATATAATAATATATGCATATATCATATTTTCCTCTGTAGGAATAAATGCAGGCAGGGCTACAAAGCCGGTAAGTTTTCTGCAGGCTCCGACTCCGGCTTATGGTCCATCATTTAAAAATTAGCAGGTTCCTACTCCATCATTTTAAAATTGCTGAACTCCGTCTCCAGCTCATGTTCTGACCTTGTCTACGACTCCAGCTCTTAGTTAAAATTTCATCTCCATTTAGACTTGATATTATTGATTCTCTAAGTTATAAAATTTTATTCTATTTTTAAAAAGATTGGTTGCTAGTTACCATTAACCTAAATTTAAAATTTTGAAAATATTTTATTATAAACTTTTTTTTAAAAAAGAAATAAATTATAATTTAATTTCTTCCCAACTATTAAAATAATTCCACTTTGAACTATTTGAACATTCGTAATATAAATTTTATTCAAAACAGTTATTACTTAAAAATAAAACTGCTTCAAACAAATCCTCCTTTAACGATGCCCTTAAATTCGATATTATTACTTTTAAATAGGAAAATAAGCACTCAACACTCACTTGAGTATGAGGTAAATCTGCAACTGTGTCAGCAGCATCTTTCAAAATTTTAGAAAAATAACTGATTGCCTCCTTAACTGTTAACATTGATTTCCGATCGATTTTCTATATGACATCTAATGTCTTATATTATTCTGCTTTTGTATTTTTTCAGAGGAATTTTGGGCTGAAAGTCTTTTATTGACTTACTGTCATTTTTCAATTGATTTTCTGCGTGCTTCAATTGGTTTCATTGCCTATCAACATTAGACTTCTTCATCTTAATCTGACAAACTACCGTAAGAAAGAATTCAAAAAACTGATGAACTATCAGACTCCGACTCAGATTCCTGTTCGATAATGTTATATCTTTTATGTCCTCACTATTATTATTATTATTATTATTATTATTATTATTATTATTATTATTATTATTATTATTATTATTATTATTATTATTATTATTATTATTATTATTATTATTATTATTATTATTGTTATTATTATTGTTATTATTATTATTATTATTATTATTATTATTATTATTATTAATATTATTATTATTATTATTATTATTATTATTATTATTATTATTATTATTATTATTATTATTATTATTATTATTTATATTATTATTATTATTATTAATATTATTATTATTATTATTATTTATATTATTATTATTATTTATATTATTATTATTATTATTATTATTATTATTATTATTATTATTATTATTATTATTATTATTATTATTATTATTATTATTATTATTATTATTATTATTATTATTATTATTATTATTATTTTTATATTATTATTATTTATATTATTATTACTATTATTATTATTATTATTGTTATTATTATTATTATTATTATTATTATTATTATTATTATTATTATTATTATTATTATTATTATTATTATTATTATTATTATTATTATTATTATTATTATTATTATTATTATTATTATTATTATTATTATTTTTATTATTTACATTGGAGAGTATGCCTATTATTATTATTATTATTATTATTATTATTATTATTATTATTATTATTATTATTATTATTATTATTATTATTATTATTATTATTATTATTATTATTATTATAATTATTATTATTATTATTATTATTATTATTGTTATTATTATTATTATTATTATTATTATTATTATTATTATTATTATTAGATATTATTATTATTATTATTATTATTATTTGTGAATATCGGTGTTTATGTTCCGTAGATGTGGATATTATTATTATTATTATTATTATTATTATTATTATTATTATTATTATTATTATTATTATTATTATTATTATTATTATTATTATTATTATTATTATTATTATTATTAACATTATTATTATTAGAAGTAAGAGAAAACGTGAAAGCGTTTCAATGATAAATGCGAAAACGGTTAAACACCCAAATTGATATTGAACGAAGTACACCG
>JABUQX010088214.1:0-17500 GCA_015478945.1 Trachelipus rathkii
AAGAGGAGACTTTGCAGATCCGTAAACGTATCTTTTGAGCCTTCTAGCTACGCTGGTTGTAATGATCTTGTTAACCAGCGCGAGGTGTCAAAGTACACATCTCTGTATTGGATCGAACCTACAGATGAACTATAACATAAGCCGAAAAACCTCCTTTGAGGAACTAGATAAAGATTACATTTGGTCTGAGTGGCAGTGATAATCTGTAACCGTGTCTCACATCTGCACGAATCGTGCCTCTTCTCCGGAATACTTAGCCCATCCGCCCCTTTATTCAATAAGTGTAGGAACTATTACGATCGTGAGAATCTCCTTTTTAGGCATGCAGATCTCATTTACGAAGAAAAGAGAAGCAAACCCTCCCTTTTAAGGGCTCAGAAACTTTAGTTTTTTTTCAACATAATCTAGAGAATTATTGTGTCCGTTTCCAAGTATTCAATTCTACAACATAACCCTTTATTTGTTAATCCACACATGGAGTTTGATCTGCTTGAGGAAAGTAAATTGCGATGTGGGTGCAAAGAGTTGGGTCCATATCTCGTAATCTGGTAACACAGGTATTATCAAGTCAAGTAAATAGTATGAGTCATATATATATATATAATATATAAGTTATACCTGATTTTTTGATATCCTTTGTCTTATGTGAAACTAAGTATATATAAACAGTTTTTGATTATACCTATATATAGTATAGAGAATATATCAAAAACTAACAACTCCCAGGAAGGCATTTCAGCTCTCTCGTCACTTGCATCCAACATCTTCTTTTGGCCGACAAATCTTAACCCTAGAGGATTTTAGTAATATACCTCATGCTTTCTCGGAGCAATGATTTTCGATGCTAATCCTTGTGTCCTACTAGTCCTACTCAGGTAGGGTTTTCACCCTTTCAGTAAAATTAGCATCTCTTCTTTCATTAGGCTTCAAAACTCGTTCACCCAGAGGGCTCCTCAAGTAATGCAAAGGAGCCATCTATGGGAGCATAAAGATTACATATACACTGTCCAAGAGTAATCAAGCAAAACGGAAAGGACCAGTTGCTAGCTCTGTCGCCCTATAACCAATTTGAACTTAGAGAACCATATCACTTGTCCACGTAACAAGCTAGCGACTTACCAACCTTATCTTATATATATAATATATATATTGCATATATTATATAAACATATACTTATATAATATATAATATATAATATATATATATATATATATCACTATATACTATATATAGTATATATATATATGAGATATAATATATATATATTATTATACTATTGAAGCGTACTGTGGAGCTAATGACTACTGAAAGATACCTTCATGTCTCATCCGTGTTAAACAGTATAGTGATTTTTACTATCCGCAGTAATATCGTATTCATGTGATTTTTCACTTCTGCGCATCCGCGGATAGTCAAAAATAACCATCCGCTACATCTATAGTACATAGGCCATATAAAGATGCAAGGCGCGCAGCGCACAAGAACTCATGACAAAGTAACTATACTTTCATATGTTTCGGAAACAAATCGTATAACCAATTATAATGCAACATTATATTTTTATTTTTTATTATAGTAAGTGCCGTTATTTTAATATTAACGTTTAATACTTTTAATATAAACTAATAATGAATAATAATAATAATAATAAATCATCTTAAATAATAATAATAATATATAATAATAATGTATTTGAGAATGTTACATAAAAACAACAATCAAGTCAAACAAAATTGATAACTTTCTTCTTCAACGAATAATATAATAATAATAATACAAATACATAATAATAATAATAATCATGAATAATAATAATATATAATAATACTCACATATAATAATAATATAACTACAGCATAAGACTTCTGGCCGGTAAATACAAACTAATCACATTTTATAATTTTCGACTCCGTATTCGACTAATCCGATCGGCCTCCACCATGACATCCTCACAGGATTTTGGAGCTCCGACTTTGCCGATCTCTCGAACTTCCGACTCTGCTATTCGCACAGTGGAGATTTTCGATCTCGTACTGAACACACGACTTCGACTTACCTGGAAAATGTATAGCATATGCGACTCCCAACGACTCCCGAACTACCACGACTCGACTACTTTTTAAACGAAAGGTTATTATTTACCTGAATGTTCATACCTGAAGCAAATTGTAGAGAAAAGATAGTTCTTAACGGTACAAGGATCGTGGAATGTATCTTGTATATGTTCCTGAACAAACCTTAAACGATTTTCAATACCTCTCTATTAAAAATATTTTTAATTACGGAATTTAAACTGAGACCAATGTGTCTTCCTTTCTTGTGTAAAACACTTTACATGTCATAAACATTACACTGAAAATATCTTTACAGCCAAGAAATAGTTGAAATAAAACTATATAATTCACACTTCCAATAAAACTAGGCTTAACCATAACCTAGACCATCATCCTCTACATCCTAACCTATCCTAACCTAGACCTAGAGGTCAACAAAAGCTTGTATTGCCTAACCTTAACCGTAACCTAACCTAACCTAACCCCAACATAACTAACCTAAAGAGCTAATCTTAACCTAATCTAAAGGAGATTGAAAAATGTTAACATCTTTCATGGAAGAAATATATAAGTAATATACCCATAATATATATATACATTAATGATTATATAATATATATATTATATATATATATCTACTATAATATATATATACTACATATTATTTTTAAATATATATATATCACTAACTATATATATAAAATGACTCCTATATATATATCCATTATATATATATTAGTGTATTTATGAATATGAATGTACATATTAACCGGTCTCAACATATACACCTTTCTCAAGACTATTTCAATTTCGAAACACTACTTAAATAAGATCATCTCTCAGAATAGAGGTCTCCATTCTAGAGAAGACAAATGCTATTATCACTTGTGCGAGATAATAATATAATATAATAATACTATAACTCCGAACATCCCATAATAATAATAATAATAATAATAATAATAGATAATGACTATGAATGTTAATACAGTATATAATAATGAAGCAATAATCACTATGAATAATTAAATGAAGATTAATAGGTAAAATCTCACACAATATCAATAATAATAATAAATATAGATAATAGAGTAATCAACGTAGAATGAATTAGATAGCACTAATAACCTAGACAATATAATTAACTTATATAGAGTCCATAGATAAAATAAGTGTCAACGTAATAATAATATAATAATATAATAATAATAATAATAATAATAATAATAATAATAATAATAATAAATTAATAATATAATAACTAATAATATAATAGATAATAATACACAATAATCACTTAAATGAATCCTATATAACAAAGGTAACACAGGGATTTGATAAAGTAAACAATGATAATAATAATAATAATAATAATATATATTTCATATTTTCTAAGAGGATTAGGAAATTTGTTCTCTAGAAGCAATGAATCCTTATATAACATTTACAAATAATTATAACAAACACATGCATTTGACAAATTCATGTAACGCCCAGTACACAGAACTGAATGAAAAACTCATGGTCACATTTTATAAAAGAAAAAAAATATATAGACATATTTCAATTAGGCCTACAACAACACTTTGAAATAACACGTAGGATATAGACATAAACACGTAGATATTGACATAACAAGTAGGAGTGATTTTAGAAACTGCCCTTAATTAAAAGAAAATTTGTTTAGAATTTACTTAAATTAGAAATTTTAATATTTTTTAATTGACATGTTAAAAAAAAAGACTCATAGTCAGAGAGACACACACAAATGTCAAAAAATGTTTGTCTTTTAATTGGATTATCAGAAAGGGACAGTCTTTTTTTTGGTCTTAATAGTTTGGTGTAGATTTCAAATTTTGAAGCACTCGAAAGTGTTGTGACGCATTTAGAAAAGACAGATGTAAGAGTAGAGTATTATGAACTAGGTATATATAGAATAATATACTATAGTATATATATATAATATATATCAAAACACTACCCCTCTATATCGTAAACAAAATATATATAGGTAGATACGTCTACGTATAGTATACTATATCGTAAACGAAATTGAGAATGACGTTCGCAAAAAAAGAATACTAGCATGCTTCTGGCAACAAAAATATTATAGGAAGTTGTGTACATTCTACTTATATTCGTAAATATTTTTCTCGATGATATTATTATAATATATATACTATATATATTGAATATATATCTATATATTATATTGTAGTATGCTAATATATCGATAAACAATAATTAGTTTATATATTATATAGCTATATAATAAACTATAATAATATATATATAATATATACTCACTCACCTTATATATCATATATATATATATATACATATATATATATATATTAATTATCCATTTTTAAAATAAAGTATATTACGTTATATTATATAATATATATATATAATACTATCAATTTTACTATTATTAACGTTCACCACTATACATATTATATATAAATATTATGAGAGTAAATTTAGATAATATCTTTATTATCATATGGTTATATTACGTTATATAAGATACATAGATAATATTATAGTAATATATAAAACAACTAATATATATAACCGAAAAGATTCCAATAGTGGAACATAACAAAGATAGTATACTCAGGTAATAATCACTAAGCACATTACTTCATATCTTTATAATCGAAAACATTTATACTTTATATTTTGCATATTTATACTTTGTATTCAGTTTTACCTATATATATATATATATAATATATAATATAACTAACTATATATACTCATATAATATATATACAAATTTATATATATATATTATACTATACTATATACTATATATAATATAATAGTAATTATATTATATATATTATATATATATATATATAATAATATATATATAAAATTAATTTATTAATATATATATATATATATATAATTATATATATATATATATATTAATATATATATATATAATATATAAATATATTAAATATTATAAGTTATTATAATAACTATATATATATATATATATATATATATAATATATAATATATATATATATATATATATATATATATATATATCATATCATAATTTATCTAGTGAGCAAAATGCTAGAGGCTCACACAAAAAATCATAAAATCAAGGTAGTTATTAAATATCAGAGGTCTAGAATAAGGGTCGACATGCCTGATAAAACGGCGATTCAAAGTGTTTTAAGTATAGAAGTGTGGGGAAAATAGAACTGATGTGTTGAAACATTTACCAAAATAATGTGACATGTAAGTAATGAGTATTAGCGAAACATGTGGAGTGTTTAATATATGAGAGGTGATCACATATCACGAGGTCTCACTTAAGGAATAGGTGGTTATGACTAGATAGATATTTTACGGTAAAGAACAAGGTCTATGCATGTATAATAGCGATAATAACAAAGGTAAAGTGATGCAAGTAAGAGATTAGTAGAGGAGAGAGAGTAGAGATAGGAGAGAGATGAGCGCACAGATACTTTGATTGATTTGAGATAGTCGTTAGGCGCAAACGACAGAGAGAGAGAGAGTGAGAGAGAAGAGAAGAGAGAGAGAGAGAGTTTAACAAGGCGAAAATGATTCGAAGTAACTATCTTATATTCAAAAGTAGTCTCTCTCTCTCTCTCATCTTCTCTACTCTAAATTACATCTCTTTCTCGTTCAGACGTCCACCTTTAACTGCTCATACAAATTGCATCTCTCTTCTACATTCTCTCTCTCTACTGCTCATACGCTCTACTTTAACTAAGTACTGAGGTTATATCTCCACATGATATGATTGGTGATACTACTATTCACAGTGAGAAGGAATAAAAACAAAACTACTTAGGCTACGAATTTATTAACGAGAGATGGTGAACTATATAATTAGACTAGTTTCGAAAAAGTATCCTGACATATTACATATTACAGACTATCATCTAAAATTATGAATATCTTGTTTTAGATAAGCCATATCACTCATAAGAAAATTAACCAATTATTAAAGATATTAATGAAAAATGTCAGCACAATATCTGTATGTCGTTAGCGTATTTTCAAAGATTTTAACGTAGTTGATCATGGACATTCTGATATCAAGTATGATCAAATGCAGGAACTGGGTTTTCGTATGGTAAATCGCTGATGTGCGCCACAAAAGAACAAATCCGTAGACATATATCGGCATGACCCAAAGATTAGATATCGCGCGGCGTAATAGAAAGTATTACGTAATGGTTTCTATGTTGTCTACTTCTCACTTAAGGTTTACACTCTCCCTAAGATCGGATCTTTAATTTGTAGACACTCAAGTGAATTGAATGTCTCTTCAAAGTATGGAAATAAAGTAATCAAGCACAGGGATGGAGAGAGTCACAGTAGCACTAGGTAAGAAGTGTAAAAAGGTGATCTAAAGTGAAAACAGGCACATTGAGAGATGACACGAATACGAGTAGCTGCACAAAAGAGTTGGGGAAAACATAGAGATCCTTGAGGAAAATTGCTCAGAAATATCTCGTATGTTGAGTACAAAGAAGCAGTTGCTGACTCCGCCCTTCAGAATCGGTATATTGCACCTTTAGAAAAATCGTGCTGCTTCAATTAGAATTGAGCAATATCCGTCTGTTGTGGAGCAAGCTGCGGGAGAAATGAATCCGCCAATTTGCAATCAGCGATAACATTATTCCACGCAGAAGATATATTACGAAAGAGAGAAGTTTGGAAATTTATCTATCTTTTAGACATATCTATCTAATATCTCTTTTGCAATATGTAAGTGCCAAACCCGAGAGGAAGGATTCACCAAAATGCCAGAAGTAGTAGAGGAACAAGAAACTTAAAGAGAAGCAGATGAGGAGTTCACCGAGTAGATTATGGTTTCCAATGAAGAGTCATACTGCGTCCATCAGTAAATAAGAAGAATCCAGGGAGATTGCAAGATGGCGTTTCCATAACACGACCTGTTATGGATAGATACAAAAAACCTTAGTAAAGATGGATTTTAAAAGCAGATAGAAAGATCAGTGATCAAGTTAAGGGTGGAAGTCCCCTTATTATACGACACGGGTTGTATAAGTACACATTTCATCAAGGTAATGATAAGGATAGAAGTTTTAAATAGAGAAACGAACTAGTTATACCTAAGGGAAAGCAACCTTTGGCATCTAAGTTTCTATACCATATCTCAACTCTGATGCTGACAATATATATATATATGGGGAATCAGCCAAAAAAAAATATTAAAACTTAGTAATTAACGAGATTATCTCAAGCGTAAAAATTCATTCAACTAAATATGCTCAGTGCCAATCATAAAGGATATTTCAGTTAAATTTGTGTAATACTAGTTTAATATATATGTTAAGAAACATATAATAAAGGAAAGAAAATCACGGAGTGGACCATTATTTTTAATTTACTATCAATACTAACATTTTTTATATATAATATATATAATATATATATATATTATATTTATATATATATATATTTATATATCTTAATTTGTAATCCTAATAATAATAAAACATAGTCTAGTATAATATACTATATACATCATAGGATTATATTAGGTAGATATATAATATATATATATATATGATATATATATATATATATCTTATTATTAGTTGTCTCTAAATAATATATATATATTATATATATATATATTATATATATATATAATATATTATATATATATATTATATATATATAATATATATATAATTATATATATATATAAATTATATATATAATATTATTATATATATATATATATATATATATATATATATTATATATAATATATATTAATACACAGTTAGGCGTATCCATGATAATCTTTTTTTTCGAGAGGGGTGGACAAACATAAATCGTTTCATTTATATATATATATATAATATATATATATATTATATATATATAATATATATATATATATATATATATAATTAATATATATATAATATATATATATAAATAATATATATTATATTATTATATATATATTAATTATATTATAGATATATTTTTATAAATTGAAAGGACATAAATATTAAATTCCCTCAAGAAAAGTGGAAGAATTAATAATGAAATTAACTAAATATATCATCTTATCCTTAAAGTTGTTAAATATATTTAATCGCCTGACATGAAGTGAGAGAAGTCCGAGAAAACATTTTTCCAATTTTTAATTTCAATTTATTTCGATGTATGTACAACGCAGGGCATGTCCAATTAGTTCTTATCATCTCACTAATAGTATTTTTATCTCCAAATAAGCCTTTCAGGAAAGTCTTTTATGTTGTAAAAAGACCTCCTTTCTACTGAAGCATTAAACACGGGTAAAATTGGCAGTATTTGCAACACGATGTTAATATTTGGTTCTTTTGCAGCGTTCCATCATCAAGTCCATTAAATTGAGGTCTGTTTTGGTTGATTATTGGCTGTGATTAGTTCCATTTTGAAAATTTTGAAGGAGTGCCCATCTGCTATAATCGTTCAGAGATTTCTTCATTGTGGGACTTACGAGATATCTATCCTTGTAAAAATATTACACAATCTTTTATCTTCTTCATATGGCACATTACACCCGTTCGTTATGATGACCAATTGCAAGGAAAATTTTAAAATCCTCTCTCCTAATGCTGATACTAAATGATTCAACAATATGTAATACAAATGGATGTACGCATAATAAGTTTGGGGTGGGTGCGGAAGTAGGAATGTTGGGTCTGTATTTTTTGGAATTTTGTTAATTCTTGGTAGCAGCAATTTTCAATACTTCAGTTCAGGATTCATAAAGAGATTAGTTCTGTCTTTGGAAGCAACAAATCATTGTGTTTAATTCTAATGGTAGACATTTTTCACTCCTAGATAAACAAACAATAAGTAAGAAAGTATTGGACAAAATCCATAAGTTCTTGGCTCAGTATTACAAATTAGATATAAAATTAATTTAACCTTCGGCACTTTATATTATTGTTTTTAAGTGATTAATGCATATCTTTGTAGAGATTTTTATATAGGTCTACGAAAATTTCCGCGGGGGGCCATGGCCCCCCTGGCTTCCCCTAAAATACGGCCATATAATAATAATATATGAATTATATATATATATATCTTATAGTTAAAAATAAGCTTATATATATATATAGCACTATATGGCTTACTTTAGATAACAGTATATAAGCTTGGTATAGTAATACATATATTAGTAATATATATATATAAAAATACGTTTTTGCTTCTATATATATATTATATATATATATTATAATATATTATATAATATATAATATTACTATATATAAACTTATATACATTATATATAGTTCATGCTATAGTATCATAATATAATATACTAGTATATTATATTATATTAGGTATATAGTATATATATAGGTATTATATATAAATATAATATATAAGGAAATAAAAGTAAGTCTATAAGGTATTATATATATATATATGATAATAATCACTAATAATATATAATATATAAATATATATATATATATAAATAGTATTATTTTTGTGTGTGTTTGTGGGTGTGTGTGTGTAAGCACGACGTGAGTCTTTCTTCGTCAAAAATTATACCAAAGGTTGGTAGAGTAGGTCATTTACATGAATTACAACGATATGTGTTTTTAATATAAGTATAATTTTTATTTTAAAAACTTATTCAGCAACAATTATGAATTGCAACCAAAATTTTTAATGAATTCTTATGCATTTCAAAATAAAACAGAATATGTACAATCTAAAAAAAAAATTCTTTAAAAATCTCCTTAGATAAGTTTCGTCACGATAAGAAAAATTAACATCGTAACTGAAAACAATAAGATCACTATGCAAGCAGGAAAATCCTAAAAGAAGAAGGACACGAACATAAACTAACTCTAAAGTGGAAAAACATGGAACAAAAGATAACTAAAGAACACTCCTCCACTTCAATAATTGTTGGATCTGCGAAGAAGAAACACCTTCTAAAGAAAAAAATACCCTCTCAAGAAACACTTCTTAAGAAGAAGCTTTCCAGAAGTCTAAAAACCCAACAAGAAGAAGTTTCGTCACAGAAAAACCAAGATGAATAACTATGAATCAGGTAGATTCAAGAGAAGAACTTGCGTAGACTGAACTTACTTCTACTAAAATAATTGGTGACTCTTGGAAGCGGGAAGTCAGGCACAATAAAAAATAGCAAGTGATTCCAACAGAAGATCAAGATTAGACAGAAGAAGAATTCAGCACCAGCGTGACTCAGTAAAGAGATCGAACAATCAGACATGGTTTAGTTGCACGAGCAGTGCTCCTGCTGTTACCTAGTTTTTATACATTACTATTATTCATTGGTATCTTCTAATAGCAAATTTGTAAGCTCTAAACGACAACATACACGACCCCATGAATGACAGAAACCACATTTTACAAGTCTCACAGACAGTTTAATACCAGGTCTACCAAGACACAATTTGAGTGGCTATTTTCCAAACGACCTAAATGACTACCGGATAGGACCCTTTACAGATTACTGCTTCAAATAACAGCTTCACACTCGCTAAGGAGACTCGGTAGGTTAAAAATAAGATATAGAAATGATTCATGTATGTTCCATGTTTTACTATAGTATGTGATCGCGATTATCCTGAGAGTGAGTTCATCCTCTATATTATTAATATGAAAGATACAACTAATCATAATCTATATTATATAGTTATATATATATATATATATATATAATAGAAATATATATATATTATATACTGATAAAATTATTACCTAATATATATATTATATATACTATTAGTATATACCTATTTGGTAGTAACGTTTAGAATCAACTGGAAGCACGCACACTGCATACTATATATATATATATATTATATATATATATATATATAATAACCTATAATAGTCTAATATTAAGCTTATATATATATATATATATATATAGTATTATATATCATTATATAGGCCCATATATATATACATAATTGTTAATCGAAGAAGAATGGAGAAGAATCTATTTCAGTATTAAAGTGATATGTTTACTACAATGGAGGACTTCATTCTCTCTATCATTATATATATATACTATATTATATATAATATATATAAAAATTACTATTATAATATATATTATAGTTTTATATACGCTTATTATTTTATATAAGAGGTGAATTTCTATTTTTCGTATTACGATAGCTCATGATTGTAAATAATTAATTTAATAAATATATATAATATAAATATATATATAATTAATATACTAATATATATTAATATATTAATATATATATATGTATATATATATATAATATATATATATATATATATATTAATATATTATATATATATATATATATATATATTATATAATATATATATTAATAATATAGTATATATATTATATATATATATATATTTTACATTCAAGGCTGCTTTCTTTTTTGTGATTACCTATACTTCCTTCAATAATTGCGCTTTGATAGATCAATACATTCAAAGCTTCATACATACCTACAAAGACTTATCTCTCATAAATCTAGTTTAACTGATTTGCTTTCAATAAAGACCAACTTCATCTACTGTGTGAACAGCAGGAACAAAAGTTCATGCTAGTTTTTTAATAATATCATATCTCGAGCTTATTAAAGCGTATGAATAAATATTATAAAATGATTCAAATATTATTTTTTAATTGTTTGTAAAATATTAGATGACAGGCAATTAGAATACTAACAACGATATTAAATTACTATAAGTTAAAATATATTAACATTTATATATTATTATATTATAATCAATATTTTATATATATATAGACTATTATATATATATATATACTATATATATATTAATATATATATATATTAATATATATATATATTTAATGTTAGGGTAGTAGAAGTCCTCCATTGTAAGTTAATAACATTAATAATCTAACTTATAATATATTTATGAAAATGATATCTATATCTCATCATATTTACTTATTTACCGATAAATTACCGCACATAAGACTTAATATAAGGACTTGAACATAAAAATTTGAAAGCAAGAGTCAAAGAACGCGAAAACAACACACAATGACTATAACATGGTGGATTCCTCACCCCAGAACGTTAGTATTGATCGAGCTGTATAGAGCTCAGTTTGACCAGCACTCAAAAGTCATCGCAGTAGGGTTATTTTGGATAGGTTCGGACGACAGCAAACACTACAATGTTGATACGGTAGTGTATACGGCGATCAGCCCGCTCGTGGAGGTGTTGTATGAGTCTGTCTTCAAATACCGTGATATGACCACTCACTGCTATCAGGATGGACTAGTCCTGACATACCGTCCTGACATAGATGAGTAGAGTACGAATGTACCTGGACAGTGAATTTAGTTCCATAGGCAGGTGAGTGTAGTGGCGTGTTTCCATGGCTCCGCAGTATGTGATTTTGATGGAGGGCGGTTGCATGCTCAATCCATCTCAAACCTTTTCAAGGATATATCTTCAACAAGCAGGGTAAAGAGTTAGCACAGTTAAATTATGCTAACTTAGCTTGTCACACTCTAAAGCTTAAATTGAACCGTCCAAAGGTAGTATCGTTCACACATTTGGCCTTGTGTGGATCTTATTGCAATTGTCATGTCAATTAGGATTGAAAGAGTCACCGATGAAGGGGGCATATGCAAGCGAATATAATAGGTATTCTGGGATGTCTAGTTGATAATATCATACGGCTGTAAGTAATGCCTCCATACGAAGATGTGCAATTTTTATATATTTATGTATATTTTATATTATATTTATATATATATATATATATATTTAAGGTTGGATGAAATCATTTCTTCATTTTTGGTAATCCATCCCATTATATAGTCTAACCGTAGGCCCCGTATAGAGAGAGTGAGAATGCCTTTCCTAGTCATCATTATAACTACGCTATCCACAGCCTACAGACAGTGCCGTGTCACGATCGTGACAGCTGAGTTGACAGTTTTAGCTGTCTCGCGAAACCGTACTCGTCACGAGTATCGTCGCTCTAATAGGCTCCTTACGCGACGCAGCTCATTACTGTAAGTGTCGTATCAGAGACAGGTACGACCTCTATCGGTAAACACGCGTAAAGACACCTTGTGCTCCACAGCGTAGTAGCCGTCGAGAAGGATTGTGCACACTGGCAATGTGGCCAGCTGACGCGCCATTCTCGAATTCGTGCGCTGGTACCTTATCGGCAAGTCTCTGGGGGCTAGGCCAAACCTTAGTTCGCCTAAGGTGTCGTTTGGAGCACGTGTGGTGAGTGTTTTACGACTCCTCTACAAACTAGTGGGTGTACCCTACGTCAGCTTGAGTAAATCTAAGTGAACAGAATGTGGTGGCTGATTGTGTGTGTACACGTTCTCAGTACTGCTCAAAGCGAGTTACTCGTGGATATCAAAATCCTGAGTGGGCACACTGGGTAATCGCTATGTGAGACCTCGTGTCCGTATATCCATTGTCCTGCTGTCAACGGCTGGATCGACTATGGTGCTCAGGTGACTTTCCTGGTTACCTCTTCTGTTATGAGATCATTGTTCCTTATCTTGTTAATGACAGTGTTGGGACTCTCACGAAACGCGTTCGACCAATATTGTTGGCCGGTACCCGTGTCCTTCGGTCTTGGGTTGTGCTTTGCCTTATCTGGACAGCGCTCACCTGAAATATCTTGCTTTTGAACAGGTATAGATGACGTATCTCATCCTCAGTTCCCTGATCGTTTCTTTATTGCGTTAGGTGCGCATTCTGACCACTGAATGAATCTCTCGATTTAGCTCGGATTTTATATCACCCGTCCATCATTGAACCATTTTCCTCGTCCCCCACGACATCTTCCCAGGTTCTAGTTCTTTGTTACGTGGTGTGATGTTTTTCCTAAATTTATCGCTGTGTGTATCTGAGACCCCAATATCTCTGAAGCAGATTGCGATTTTCTTTTTAGCAGAGAGTGTTAGCATATTGCTCTATCTTATGCTGATGTACTGGTGCGGTGTGTTTGGCTGTGGGGTTTTCATGGGTAGGAGCCTTTCCTCTTTCTCTTGAGTACGAATATTACCTAGTCGTGCGTTATTTTGTTGATCTGACTTATTATTTACGATATAGTAGTACGTCACCCTATTATTATACTATTAGCAGTTGGAGGCTGTATTTGATTCTTATTAGTTATATCTTATATTATATGTATATACTTGATTATTATATATATTTATATCTCACTTAGAACGTTAGTTTTGTTATACGTTACCCTTATATCGTATATTCTTTATATTTACAGGACTTTTTCTCACTGGATATATTGGCATTATAAGTTATACTTATTATTACTTTTCTATTATTATATTTTCTATATATATATTATTATTCGTTATTATTTTTACCTCATTTATAGTATACATTTTTATACTGACACTACTTCTCATTTTTTTTTTTATTATTTATTTTTTTTTTATTTATTTTTTATTTATTTCTATTTTATTATATTTCATGCATATCGTATTTAAATATAAACGTATATTATTATTTATTACTATGCACTAGACTATAGTATTCATTAGTCTTCTATGTGAATTAGAGTACACATTGTATACTTTATATTATCTATTTACCTTATTGAGTATGGTGACACTTTCATTAATTAATTGATATATAGTAATAATGATTTTAATATATATTTTCACTAATATATATATAAATGTTATTATTATATAAATATATTATAATACTAAAAAAAAAATATATGTTTATATGTATTAAATATATCTATACTATGTTTTTGTGTGATAAATATATATTTTATTATATACTTAATTAATAAAATATATATAGATTTTAAATTAATATATATTTATAACTGCAATATTTCACACTAAACACTAACGCAATTGCAACAACAAAGAGTTTTATGTACCACATTGCAGTCTTCATCCTTAGTGACAGCAATGCAATTGTTCTAAAAAAAACTTCTTCTAACATTTTGTGTGAAAATTAAGAACAGAAAAAGAAAAGTAAGAAAAATAATCAAAACAAACAAGAAGACACAAGGAAATAGTCTCTACGAAGAGACTCGGAGACGAACTGAAACATCTACAAACCTGTGTAATGGAGACTACAAGCCAAACCAAAGATAACTAAACAACCACGACTCCTCCACTTCATTATATATTATATATTATATATATTATTAATAATATTATAATAATATCTCGTATTATATATATATTTTGATTAGATGATTATAAGCTGTACATGGTTTAATCCCATAATCTATATTGTATAGTATAATTAATAAGTATTTAACATACTTAATTATTATCTATATTAATTAAAATTTTTATATTCTATTATAATTTAAATTATATTTATATATATATTTTTACATTACATATATATATATTATATTAATATTTTACATTCATACTTATAGTTTTCTTCATATGCTACTTTCTCTTTCGTAATTATATATTTATTGAGTTTTATATCTTCGCCTTGAGGGTTGCCATCTATATTAAGGACGGCAATTATGTTGACGAAATTATTTTTTATATATTCATATTCAATAAAATTACTATTTTAATTTAATTTTGTTTGACTCATGAAAAATCAAATACTCAATATTATTATTATATGATTTAATTTGCTTATATATTTTATTTTTCTTATATAATAATTATTATTTTTAATATATTTATTATTCTATATACTATATATATTCTATCTTTTATTATATTATTCATTTATTCAATTACTATTAATATTAATTGACTATATATATACTATATTCTATATATTTACTAATATTAATATATAATTCTTATTCTTATTATTATATTATAATTATCATTTATCTATTATATATTATTTATATACTAACATAATTTAATTTATGGCCATATTTGTAGATTACTGTCATCTTAGTGACTTTTTCTGTAAACAAGTAATTTTCGGGTGGGTCTAACTTTGGGGAAAACCGAGTTGTGGTGAGCTCGAGACCACGTTAAGTTGGTAATTTACGTGTCTTTTTAAGCAAACATCTCTCTTTTAGCTCGGCCGATAGCCTTCTGTGCATATTAATGCCCCAGAAGCTTTGCTCACTTTCAGGTAGGCTAGATTTATCTTCATAAAATTACTATAACTTAACTTTTATACTTTTTCTGATACTGAAGTGTTCTCTGTGTTTCGATACTGACAAACAGTTTTTTCTAGCAAAATTTTATTAGTTACAACAGTACATCACGTCATTCATACAATACTTTGTGCACATAATGCCTACTAATATAGCTTATAATAAGCTTGACTTTGAGGTAGTAGGGGGTCACTATTTATTGCTCTGCCTGTGAGTTTGACTATTGTGATACGTATGTTTTCTTAGTGAGCTACTCTACTTACGACCTATACTAACTTACTTTCTATAGTAATTTTTTCATACTACTCTTTGCCTGTATTTTAAGTTATAATTATACCCTTTAGGTAGGACTTTTTATTCATTTATTCCCATTCACATTAGTCACTATAGAGATACCGTGTTGTAGCCTCATCATATGTAGTCAACGTTAAGTTATGTGGTATCTTTTCCGCCTACATATCTCTGAACACTATACCCTACTACCATGTAGATTATTAGTACATATAAGGCTGGTATGTAGATTATGTCGCACTGCACACAGAGCTTCTCGAACTACCAGAGTATGCATACAAGACGACAACTCTCTCGCATAATTGTGACATAACACAATACTGCGATCTCGTTACGTACTTTTTTATGTTCGAAACTTGACCGCATTAATCTCTCCACCTGACAATACAATAAATAATGGTCAACTTCAATAAATTGTTGCAATATAGAACTAGAGGAATGCCTTTTGATTTCTCGCCATCACTCACACTAAGATTTACCTGGCTTGCAACGAAACCGTCCGATGTTTTTATAACTTATTCAACACAGTTCTTGACGAATCTGGCTTTCTCTGTGTATCAAGTCACTGATCCTTAGTCTGGCTCCTAACTCCTTTTGATTTAATTAGCTAGGGTTGAAAATATTAGCAGAGACAATCCATTGATGTTAAATTCTTAGGATGCCTCTTTGGGGAACTCTCTGTTTTGTCATCAATACCTATCGCAAATATTAATATTGATATAAATTCATATTGATAGCTGTTTATTTTTTCTCGGACTTCCATCTATCAATATTTCCAATGTCTGAGTAATATAGAATTAAAATTTAATACAATATTTAATAGTACATGTAATTTATTAAGATAAATCTATCAATATTTATATTATGCATCCACATGATTTTTAATCTTGAAGGATATTTATATGCATGTCTTCTCTGAATCTTATTAATTTTATGTTTCAAGTTAAATATGTGCATATAGATATTATATATATATAATATATTAATATAGTTATATATTA
>JABUQX010088214.1:22500-43606 GCA_015478945.1 Trachelipus rathkii
CAGATAAATATTAAAATAAATTAGAGAAAATTACCAATTTAGATAATTTTTTGTTTAATAAATAGATTTATTAAGCAATTTTTACTGTTTAAATAATCAAAACAAAAGATTCTTAATCATAACGGTTGCTAATTATAATGATTCATCCCTTTTTAAAATATTGGAAAATGAATATTACTGACAAAGTTTATTAAATTATAATTATCAAAAATTTTACTCAAAAAATGTAGTGAAAAAATAGAAACATTTAGTCATTTTAAGGTGAAAGTTTTTATCTTATGAGCTGTAGATGTTGCCAGCTTGCGCTAAGCAATAAGCATGCTCTCACAAGTTATTGAATTGAGAGAAGTATAAGAATTTTCTTGTAAGGTCTGAAAGATACGATGTTTCCTTAGGTTTTTAAATTTAAGATACTTAATTACTGTACTTGTAAACTAATAAAGCAGGTATGTTTAAATTCATTTATATTGAAAAGGTAAGTTATTACATAAACTTCTAAACAGCTAATTTGAAAGTTGGGATAATAGACGACAAAAAGACCGACTGCTCCTGCCGGAGCAAACCATTTTAGGCCGGATTATCCGACCGGAGTTTCAACATTAATTTTTATAATTCCTTTTAATTATTTTTACTGGTTTTACTGGATAGTGTTCGTCAATTTCATTGAAATTCTTCAAATAAAAAAAAACTTAAATCTACTAATAATTCTTTGGACATCTTATGAAATTTGGTAATTTATAAAAACTTTATTTAAATCCGCAAATTATAACAAAACTCCAATTTCTAATATTAATAACTTCTTAAGATTTAATGCAGTTTCTCTCTAGAAAGTTTTGCTGTATTATTGTAAACTATTTATATTAAGTTTTTTGTATAAAAACCTTGTATTGCTTATGAACTACCAAAATATTGTGCCCTGTAAAGTTTATGTTCACTTTTAAATTTTATCCAATGTCCTAATTTTTCTCTTCTAGAAATTATGTATGTATAGAAATTTTCTAACATTCTTTATACAAACATTCTTTAATACTAATTTTTTAATAGTCTGTTATTATATTTTTTTTACTATTTTCTATTTTCTATAGTCATTCTTAAATACAAATTTTTTAATAGACAGTTATTATATTTTTTCTCTTATTTTCACTGTTTTCGGTATACGAGAAACGGCGTATATCAGGACAAGCTGCTACTTCCGTGGTTTAATGCTCGATCAATTGTGTGCGGCTATCTATTAACCTTGTGTTTGAATAAATAACAATATTTGTTTTATATCAATATTTATGTTTTGTGTATTAACCATTTTTGCTACTTTTATTGATCTTAAATGGTTTGGCTATGTTTGTTTATTCCTAACGGATATAACACCAAATTTGCTTGTGTTTAAATGCATTTTGTAATTTTTCCTTAAAGAATTTTGTAAACTATGTATTTTAAATGTATTCAAATACTGTTATATGTTTTAGATCTTCGGTATGTAAAACCAGTTATGCTCCGTATTTGAATATCTTGTGTTTTCAAATTTTCATGTATATCTAATTTATTGCCTCATTGTTTTTGGTATTGTACTATATGTTCTTCGGACATTAATATAATATGGCTGTGCATTTGAAAGTAACTTTAATTTTATGTTATTTTTAGTTATTATTTATTGTAAGTAATATGTGATTATATTCATATCTTATCTCACTCTCGTGTTTAGCGCAGGAAAGTCAAGTTACTCAACTGAGACTCGATTTTATTGATCTTAATTTGTAATATTTAATTATATTTTCGCACTTATGCTAAGATTTGCGCGAGCAAAATTTAGCATAAGTCAAAGTGTAAATATAATAATACTTTCGTTCTTTTTGAGATAACTCTCAGATCAGTAATAGTCGATTCAGATAACAGAAATCCTAGAAATAATTTTAGACTATAGTAAGAGATATCAAGTATGACTCTCTTCTCCAGAAATTCCTTCTTCCAATACTTTAAAACGCTCACGGCAGAGAGCGGGGAAATTCTCAAGACGGAAAGGGCTTATCGGCTCGCCTGCGAAGGAGTAATCTCTAAGCAGATAGGAATACTTTTATTATTCCTATTCCAATTAATTTCAGCGTTCCAGAAGTACAATATAAATGTCAGAAAACAAATATTGGATTTCTTATCATTCTTACCTAATCCTCTTTATTATATAAGGTATGTGCTTGCGCCCTATAATAGAAAACCACCAACTTAGCAAGTCCTCTCTCTATTAATATATTATATTATATTTTATATTAATATATATTATTTTATATAATCTATCTTTTAAATTTTTATATTATATTTAATTATATTTTATATATATTTATATATACTTATATATCTTTATATATATATGTATAATTAATAATTATATCATATAAATATATCTATATAACTATAATTATATTATATATCTTTTATTTTATATATATATATATTTTATTATAGGGCGGTATGTATTTATTCGGTTAATATATTATATTATTTATTATAATATTATTTTTTATTATTAATATATATATATATTATGTTAATATATTTTAGTATATATATATAATATTTAATATAATTATTATATTTATTTTTATTATTTATATTATATATTATATATCTATTTTATTTATATATATATATTATATTAATATATATTTTATATATAGTTATTTATATAGGGTTTATTTATTATTTTTTATTTCCATTAAAAAATATATTTTTAGAAATTACGAAGAATATTTTTGATTTTTCTGAGATATTTACTTAATATAAAATATAAAAATAACAATATTTTTAATCAATTATATTATTCTTTTCCGCAATTCATTTAGATATATTCAAATTCGAAATATTTTTAATGTAAAAACTACGAAAAAATTTATAATTAGTGCCTCAATGTTTCTAATTTGAAATCATAGTATAATTACAAAAAAAATTGATTTATTATAATTTTGTATTATGTTTTATATATTATTTATTGCTCATTCAATTTATAAAATAGGAGTAATTTGGATATTAAAATATATTTTTTTTATTTTTGTTTTGATTTAATAACTCTAATAAAGTCTAACAAATTTTATCATGTTACCTCCGGCAGAAAACACCCGGTTTTTTCCTGTTTTTTGGTCCTGGGCCTGGGGTTGGCCGGGGCCTAGGTGCCGGGCCTGGGGCGGGCCCCGTCGTGTTTCCTACTTGTCAGTGTTAGGGTTCACCTTCCCTGGGCCAGGCCCACATCATGACTCCTTCCTACAAAAACTATCATTAATCACCCCCGTTGTGCTATCCATTTTCTTTCATGCCAATTTTTCTTTTGCTATTTATTTCCATCATTATTTTAATTCCGCCTTTTTTAGGACTCCTCAGCCATGTTCACTTCCCAACGACATTCTATCACTATATCCATCACCCGCTTGTACACCATCATTTTCAAATGAACAAACTCCTTTTTAAAAAGGCTCAATCATATGCCTACATTTAACTCCTTTCATCAACAGCCACACAACTCCCTAAAACATAAACTCCATTTTATCATCTTCCTTCAACATCTTATACATGCCCCAAAGATTATTATATCTTGCATTTTCTTGTAATATGAGCTTTTACCATGTTTTATTTTTTGATATCTATACCACTGGTACTCCACATCTCAATATATTCTACTACTATTTACATATATCTCAGTTGGCAAATATCCGTCCATGCAGATACTTCAAGTGCTTTATGTCCCCCTACATTCACCAAAGATTTAAGTTTCAACCAGCCACCATTCTATATTCCTACTTTTCAACTTTCCTACTACAAATACAAGCATCACATTACTCCATTCCCTTTTTCAATCCAACTAATATATGCCCAAATTATATAAATTACCTTATTGATAATCTATTATTGCATACATCATTTTTTGTTTTTTTCATTTTACACATGATTTTGTACCTAATAGATTCTCCTCATCATATAACCTTTTTTTTACTAATTCAACCTATACTCTTTATCTATATTTATCTCAAACCACACTTCACTTTTTACTACACCTTTATTTTTCCTATAGCCGTGCCTCTACTTTAAAATTATCCTCAATGTTTATTCTGTCTTCATAATTATCGACCACACATAAACCTTGTTTTTATTTTCTAATCAATTGTGCATTACAATATATAAAAAAAGGGGTTCCCTCTATTTCTACCCTTCCTTTTCAATTAAGTTTTAACACCATTCACCCAGCATATTTACGCCATTGCCTTTACTTCTTTCATGCGAGCGTCTCATCTCAATATAAATTAATATTATTGCCATGGGAGTACATAACACATTCTCTTGCTCTTACGTTGCGTTTGGGGTTTACTCATCCATATGATATTTTATAAAGAATTTCAGCTTCCATTCCAATTATAATGTCAGCCACGATACACGTTTGTTTTTCTTTTTAAGTATGGGGTTGTATTGGTGCTATTATTTTTTTTGTATGTTTTTTGTTTTTGAGGTTTTTCTTTTTTTGTAATTAGATTTTTGTTTCTTTCTTTTTTTTTTTTTCTGTTGTGTCGATTGTTATTTCAACAATCTTATGATGTAATATGTGATTCTTATACATTAGAGTGTCAGCATTTACATATACCTTTACCGACTAATCGCGCCATAAGGACATGGGCTTGAGCGACGAGCGATATATTTCTGATATTTGTGAGTTTCCCTGAGATGCATTCCCTGATCCAATATTGCCGCAAATTGTCGCCCTTGAACCCGAGAGGCGGTCGTATAACTTTTGGCGATATAAAATATTCTTATTAAGTTTCCTAATGAGCAGTGCGCCTTAGGTTACTTCATTTCATACATTTAAATTTATTCTGGAGGTATTTGTTACTTTAGAGAGAGCTGTTTTTATATGGTTGAGATGAGATATTTTAAAATAGAGTTAGTATTTATTGTGTTATTAGGTAATCGAGGCCTATAGTTCCTTCCCCATAAAGCCGTCCAATGCGGCACGCCTTGTTATTATTTAATGTTTCCAACGAGAAAGTTTTGATTTAGAGGTGACAAAATTATGGAATAATTTTACAAAGCTTATACATTGATTAGATCTTGTAGGTGACATAACGTACTGTCATACGTAGTAAAAGTTGTTCGCTTAATGGGGAGGATTAAGTGTTGGTAACTTTTTCCTTACTCAACGATCTTAATTTTTTTGATATTTTTATTATTTTTGTTGTGCGTCATTCTGTTTTTTGCTTTCTTCAATATCTTTTCAGTTTTAAACATCTAATTCTCATCTTGCTCTTTACAAGGTCTTATAGATCTGTAATTGTATAAATATTTCTTTTTTTCAATCCATTTTATTATCTTTCTTTACTGGTTTTCTGTTATTTTGACTTCCTTATGAGATGGTTCCTTATTCATCATCTTCCTTAATGGCGCAGCTCTTAACATTTTGCAATCATTTTATGGTTAAGATAGGATATTTTATGAATAACTTTTTCTCGATGATCTTAGATAGCTTGTGCACTGTTCGTTTTGAGAAATACAGACTATGTCTTTGCAGATTCTCCTACAAATAATTGTGTGCTCTTTAATTATAGAAACAGCCCTCCTTCCACTGTCGCATTCCCATGCGAAAATATTCAGTCCTAATATTAAATAATTTGCCATCATATTCCACATAACATTTCTTTTGTAGTAGTACTTATAGTAAAAAAAAACTAATCAAGTTCTTTAGAAATGACCATCTCCATGTACTCTAAAATATATTTGATTTTAATTCAAGGGTAGAATATGAGCTTCACTGCAAAGGAGAGTGTACTGTGCTTTGCCTTTCTAGAAAATACGACTTTCCTTAATTACCACATATTTTTAACATTTTCATTCGGCCTCCATTTTAAATTGAAGCTATTTCCTGCACTTATTCATGGAAACATTATATTTTTATATGTTTTCCTCTCTATATCTTGCTAACACGAGGCTTAAAGACATTTTATCATACCACCACCTTTAATTGCACGATAGCCCACGCGTCTTCTAGATCATTCTGTATATAATGCAATATACTTTACTGGCAATTATTTGCATTTGATCTGCCTTGCTTTAAAAATCTGATTTGGTGGTTATTTAATAGAACTTCGATAGGGTTCCATGTTTACAATCGGTTGAGTATGGTTAGAAGTTGATGGAATGGCATAAATTTTTCAGTTGCACCACTTTCACTAAATTTTTGTTATTAAATATTATGAACACATAACGAAAAAGTTCTCAATGATCGGTTTGGTCTGCAATGTTTTGATAATATTCAATATGAGTCTACCTCCTACTTGAATTGTGAAATCTCGGCTTGGCGTCCCATTGTTAGATAGATTCAAAGTTCTTTTATATCATACTTTTATATTATTAGATACTATATCAGGTCCTTTACCCAACCACTTGATAAACTGTGGGTTTAGTTTGACGTCCAACCACTGGTCGTTTAAAGTTAGTTTTTTTGTTTGAAGTCATTTTAATAAATAAATAAATAAATTCCTTCAACTGCACAAAAATTCCAAAATCACTTCATCAAATAAGTGAATTTAATATTTTCTCAAAAAAAAAAAATAAAACTTTAAACTTAATACAAAGATAGTACTATAATCCCTAAAAAGAAAAAGAATATAATCAGATAAGTCATAAGTCATTAATAGTCTATAAACACATCCATAATGCACCAATAATCACCTTCATCAAAAGGATGAACTGTGGAACAACCTCTATGAACAGAATATATAGGAAGAATAGTAGGTAATATGAACTAAAAATAGAAAAGATCACAGAGATAGAAGTAGATTTATTGGATGTCGTTCCTCGCCCATCCCTCGCCCATCCTTTTCATTCACTCATCAAATACATCTCTTATTTCCACTAAATTATACAGTAAGGATAAAAAAATATATTTAAAAATTATGCAAAATACATGGCAAGGATCATTCTTCATATGTTTTGAAAATTATTTAATAATTTCTCCTATGTGATCTTTTTTTTGGAATTTTCCTTGATCTTTCACATATCTTATAAATCGTTTTCCCTGACCAATTTTTTTTTTTCTACCTGACTTTTCACAGAATTGTGAACACTTAATTATACATTAACATTATGCTACTGATAGTGTCAACAATTTAATCTTGGTCAATATACCTGTTTTGCAAGTTCAATAAGACCTAAAAGTATTCATGTGATTCATATGTAAATTTTGATCTATTTGCATTACTCTAAACACACTTTTTATAAATGCATACCTTGATTCTATCAAACTAAATATACAACCAAGTCATCTTGAATGCACTATATTTCAACAATAATACTTAGCATTGTATCTTCTACCTATCAACAATCAAAAATACTAATTCCTATTCATATTTTTCTTACAATTCTCCTTCTTACCTTTACCTTCTATGAATACTATCTACTGTCACTCTCTCTCTCAGTTCTGTAACTATACAATTTCCACAATATGTTTTTGTTTACACAATTTCCATCATCCAGTTCATATCACAATTCACATCCATTTTCATGATCAATTTCACCATTTATTTTTCTAATGGATTACTCTAGGTCTGCCCCCTGCTGTGGTGACAAATCTCGTACATATACATCCTTATCTTGTTATGTTAGTTTTTGGGAGCCGGGGTGACACAAGTAATTATATATACGTGTGTATTATTATTACTTATTATTTATAATATATTTATTTTTATATTACATTTATATTTATATATAATATTATTTTACTATTCCCTCCTCCTTTGATTTAGGGCATCTGCTCCGTGATGTTGATTGGTTCGTTTATTCTCTGATTATAAAATAAAAAAAAAAAAATATATATATAGTTTTTATATATTAATTATATATATATATATATTTATTATTATTATACTCTTATATTATTTATTATATATATATTTTTATTTTATATTATTTATTCTTTATATATATTTTATTATTAATTTATATATTTATTATTATCTATATATATATTATAATATTTCTTTCTTTCTTCTTCACCTTCCTCTTATGCCTCTCAAGATTTGGGGGTAAGGTGCTGTACAAGCATCGAAAAGAAACATGACAGTTAGGAGAAATATTGACAAACGTCGATAAAGAAAGCCTCACCTTAACCGGCCCCTATCTGTACCATTATATATAGTGAGAGGCTCTGTCACAGACATGATAAAATCTTTCCCCCTATGAGCATCCAATTGGACCTGCGACGGACCCTCACATGGTAAAAATCCGTAAATGTAAGGGTCATACCCCCTGGCCCCATGGATGGGTGCCACAACCAGTGCCCCCATTACAAAGAACCTTCCGCCATTCTCTCCTATCAATGCACCTTTTATTCTCGCCTTCTGCAAACTCTACATATTCTCTCGCATCTGCTATGTACTCTATAACTTATTTCTTCTTTTTTCTTTTTTGATTTGTATTTTATGGGGTTTTCTATACTCCACTTTCTCTTCGTCTCTCCATGCCGGTTTTTCGTGTCCTTCATCAACACGAGCTAGATCACGCCTATAGTCATTCTCTGCTTAATACCAACTCTAATTCTGAGTCTATTTTTTCATGTCTCTTCGTCGCAACATGGACTCAAACAATTCTTTCATACGATACTTCTTCTTTTTATGTTTTATATTTATTCTCTTCATTATCCTTCTTTGCCTTTCCATTCAACAACCTTATGTTTACATGTGCGACTTCTCAATTCTAGGTATATATATTCGGTGTTTCAGTGTGTTGCATTATAGGGTTTTTATATAGGTGTCTATTGGTCCTTTCTCTTATACAATTTCTCTCTTTATCTTACCTAGCACTATCCCTTGTAAGTTATTGTCCATTGTTGGTCTGCTGAAGACATCATTGAAACTTTTAAGATCTAATAACTCTCTTATTCCCAGAGCCATAGTCCTCACTACCGAAGATTGGTTAGCAAATAATCACAGGTAACAACATAACCCATGTAAGAGTCCTTCTACACTCAAGACTTAGTTCCTTTGCAGTTCAACACAACGATTTATTTGACCGAGCCCCTTCCTGCCATTCAAACCAACTATTCCTACTACAGCTTCTGCATCGTCCGTTCCCTTCTTCTATCCAACATATACACTAAATATTTAAACTCAAGACACTGTTCTAGCTGCTCATCCCATCTACATAACTTCACACTGAGGAGTGTCCTCATTCACAACCATAACCTTACTCTTATCTCCGTTTACTTTCAAGCCCCTCCTTTCCACCACACACCCTAATCTCTCTACCAATCATCCTCTCAAACTCTCAGTTCAGATTCGCCACATGCAGAACCAAAATCATCCCGCATATAATAGGTAGGAGCAAACCCTCCACTGCAACTCCATTCTCATCACCATTCCTAACACCATTTTTCATGCCATCCCTTTACCTCAAATTCTAAAAAAACCATCCATTTAGACAGGCTGGGGAGCCGAGTCGGACCAGGACCCTGTCTTACTCCGCTATTATCCTATTAACCAATAGACACCATGACAATCATTTATTCTTACACGACGCTTCACTATATTATATATACAAGTTTGGTGAGTATATTAGATAGTATATATTATTATAGTATAATATATATATATATATTATATATATATATTTATTAATATATATATATACTATATAGTATATATATTAAAAATGTCCTGGATGTGTGAATAAGGAGCTTCAGATTGATAGTGCTGGGGGACCTAAATGGTTGGATAAGGTGATCAAAAAAAGGGAGTGGATAACAGGGGCATAAAGAGAATACTAGAGAAAAACTGAGAATGGTAGGCAATTGATTTGATTTCGGTATAAAATGTTTATCGGGTGATCTTTCCTTTCTTTAAAAAACTTTTGAGCATCCTAAGTATATCTAGAGTTGGTGTAGGTAGAAGTGGTATCGAAGTGAAAATGTAGATTGATTTAGTGTGCTGGTGAAGAAGGAGATGGTGAAGTATGTGTTGAATTTTAAATCAGTAAGGGGGTTTAGGAATGGGATTATCGGATCCATTATGTTTGTTCTATGTAAAATTAAAGCTTAGTGGGGGAGCCTTGTGATGGAGAGGAAAGGTTGAATACGAAAAGAAGAAGGTAAACTTAAGAGTGAGAAGTTAAAGTGAACAAGGTAATAAGGATCAGTATGATAAAGAGCGCTCGCTAGTAAACGGTTGGAGTGTGAACAAGTTGATACTGAACATAATCTGGGGCCAATGGAAGCAATTGTTAGCTAAGTCGCAAGGAAGTATGCTGGATGTGTAAAAGTAGGAAGTAGAGAATGGTTAACAGTGATTGGTGAATGAAGAGGTGATGAAAGCGGTTAAAAAGTAAAAAAGAAGCGGTGGTTGAATGTACTAAAAGCAAATGATGAAGAACTCAAAGAAAGATGCTTGGAATTAATATAAGGAGAAAAAGAAATACTAGAAGGTGCATACGTAGGAGAAAAACAAAGAGGTAAATGAACAGTTGGAAAGAGGAAGGATAAATGAGGACTTACAAAGGGAATAGGAAGCTCTCTGGAAGGAAGCGCGAAAGATTAAGAATGAGAATAAGGAATGCTGCTAGAATAATGAATAGGGATGGTGCTTTTGTTAACTGATGAAATGGGTGTGACGAGGAGTGTGGAAAGAACACTCTCGAAAAATCTGCACAATATTACAGTAATGAAGGAGTAAGAGTGAATGTGTGTTGGGTTTGATGGTGCAAGAGAAGGAATAGGTAATTTTGGGATGAGGTTATAGTAAGGAGGAGGTAAATGGGTAGAGTGAAAAAAGTTGAAGAATGGTAAAATCTGCGGGTATAGATGAAAATTACTGGTGAAATGATCAAGAAATGGAGCAGAATGGTGATTGATTGGATTGTGAAGTTGTGTAATAAAAGCTCTAGGGAGGGGTATAAGTTTCTCAAAATCTTTGATATTTGGTTGTTTAATTAAGTGGTAAGGGATTACAGGGGATATGTAAAGAAATTATAGGGAATAAGTTATTGATGTGTAGGAAGTTATATGCCTGGATTTTGGGTGTCGATAAGGTGCGTCGAGTGAGCTGAAGACTGATTGTGAATGAACAAGGTGCGTTTAGGAGTGGTAGAGGGATGAGTGGATCAAATCTTGCATTGAAACAAATGATGAGAAATGAGGGAAAAGAATAAATGTATTTAGGTTTTATTGGATTTGCAACAGGCGTATGATAGAGTAAATAGGGAAGGTTTATGGCAGGTGTTATTGATATTGGTGTTGGTGGTAGGTCTCTGAATGGAATCAAAAGTATGTATGACGATAGTGAAAGCGCGTGTGTAAGAATAAAATGGTGTCAATGGTGATTTGTTTTTAGGATTAAAAGCGGAGTAAGACAGGGTTGTGTTATGTCCCTTGTTTATTCAATTTGTTATATGGATGGGGTTATGAAAGAAATTCGAGGGGGGATGGCAGGAAATAGTGTTAGAATGGTGGAGAATGGAGATGGGTGGAGGGTGCCCTACCTATTATATGCGGATGATTTGGTTGGTTTTGTGTGGCGAATCTGAAGAGAGTTTGAGAGGATTGGTAGAGAGATTGGCAGGGTGTGTAAAAGGAGGGGCTTGAAAGTAAACGTGATAAGAGTTTAGGTTATGGTTGTGAGTTGAGGGACAGTCATAAGTGTGAAGTTATGTTAGATTGGTGAGTCAGCTGGAACAAGTGTCCGAGTTTAAAATATTTAGGGTTAATGTTGGATGAGAAGGGAACGGACGAATCAGAGTGTAGTAGGAAAGTTTGGAAGTGGCAGAATAGGTGGCTGGTGCAATTAAATCGTTCGGTGAATGTAAAGGGACTAAGTCTGTGTTATTGTATAGGTCTTACATGAAGGTATGTTTTACCTGTGTTATGTATAGTAGTTGAGACTATGGCTGGAATAAGAAGTAAATCTAAAGTTCAATGTGTTTCAGATGGACATATCTTAGGGGGTGATAGAGTTGTGGAAAGAATTTGAATTAAAAATGATGAAATGAACTTTTAGAGAGTGGTGTGGTGTGAAGAAAGGGGGTAAATGAGAGAAGATAATGAAGTATGTAGATATGGTTTGGTCATATGAAAGGATGAATGATAGTCGGTTGGTTAACGGATGTATAGTGGCGAGTGTGTGTGGAACCGACCGGCGATGGGAGACCGAAGAACAAAAGTGGATTGAGTCAGGAAACGAATGTTTGAAGGAGAGAAATGAGTTTTGTAGAGGCGAGAAAGAAAGTGTAAACAGGAGTGAATGGCGGGGGATTGTAGGGGGTATGGTTGATGCCCACACTTGGGCCAAGGGATGAAGCCCTTACATTGACGATCTAACCATAGTGAGGGGTCCATCGCTGTCCCATGAGCTTTAAGGGTGGATTTTCTGACTGCGAATGAGTTTCTATCGACTAATTAATGGTACTCGAGGGGGCGGTAAGGCATGGGCTTTCTTTCGTTTGTGATATTCTTCTAACTGCTTATTTCTTTTCCGATGCCTCGTTAGGCACCTTAACTCCCATTATTGGAAATAGACAGAAAGAGAAAGAAAGAAAGAAAGAATAAATATATAGTTAATATATAATATATATGTATAATATATATATAGTATATATTAATATATATATAATATAGTATATAATTATATAATTATATATATTATATATATATAGTAATATATATATCAGTAGTATATATTAGTATAGTGGATGGGATCGATATGAATTTTTTGCCGTGACGATGACGATTGACGTTAGAGCAATTTCACGATGACGATGACTGATGACGATGACGATAATTGAAAAAAACTATTTTTAAAATTTCTCTCTCTCTCTCTCTCTCTCTCTATATATATATATATATAATATATATAAGTATATATATATATATATATATATATATATATATATATATATATATATATATATATATATAGACTATATATATATATATATAAATATATATATATATTATATATATATATATATTGAAAGGCTTGTAGACAGGAGGGTCAGGGGGTTCAACCTTCCCGGAAATTATTTTAGCGATCAAATTTTCATTCCTTAAGTCTCAATAATAATAATAATAATAATTATAATAATAATAATAATAAATAATAATAATAATAATATAATTAATAATAATAATAATAATATAATAATAATAAATAATAATAGTTAATCAATGCAAAATGAAAGTATTTATTAATGGAAATGAGGAGACATGTTGTGGCCGTAACGATTTCTTAGTTGAAGTGGCTGTTCCTCATACATGTAAATAAAATATTTAGACACCAGGGACTGAAATGTAAGGTTTCAAGTTTGCAGATGATAGCAAATTTTCTACCTCAGTAAGGAATAATGATGGTGTATAAAGATTTAAAAGATAAGGAGGGAGGTGTAAATTGTGAATGGGATGAGCAGGTTCATCCTTCTTTAGATAAATTTTCTTTCCTCAATTCATTCCTTCGTAAAACTAAATCTTTTTTCTCATAACCATGGTTTCTGATCGTGCTTATCTCTGGCCATGTCAGGCTAGAGACAGTGCCCATCGAGTGTTGGAAAAATCTTTCCGTTTCCTATCACTCTCGCTATTTTCATTCAGCTAGAAATTCGTTGCAGGGATACTCTTTCGACGAGCAAAGCTGGCTTTCATCAAAAGGAAAGTGCGCTAACCTCTGCTCCTGGGTTTCTCCTACTGACAAAATCTTTCATCTCTAGCAACTTCTGTAAATCCTCCTTTCCTCCTCTTATTTGATCTGATGGCCATTGTGTGCTAATTCTCCAACTGAACAGGCCAATCTCTTCGGCTCCAACTGAAAAGGCTAATATTCTCTATGTCTCAATACTAGCACTTCCCGTCGGCCTCAGTGTTGGAAGCTCCTCATGTCCAACTATTCGAAAAAAGGAAGCCGATCTGATCCTTCTTAACTATCTTCAATCTAACTTCTCACTTGTATTCTATTCTAGAAGAGTCGTTTGAAACCCTTCCACTCACTTCTAGTCAATCTGGACTCACTCCGATCGCTCAGTACGGCTCTCGCTGCCAACAGAAGTCTTGGCTGCGATATACATTCTATCAACTCCGATTTATGGTTTTTCGCTCTTAGGAACTAACGGGAGACTTGCGTGGTGGGCGCTTGATCATATCCAAAGCTTTTGAACTGGTTTGGCACGCGTCATGGCTCTCCAAGCTCCCCTCCTTGGGTTTTCCTCCTTCTCTTTGCTCCTTATATCTAGCTTTCTTCAAATCGCTCATAATCGGCTGTTGTTGATGGGAGACTTCTTCTTCTTTCTGTCAATAGTGGTGTTCCTCAGGTTCCTGTTCTTATTCCCTAACTTTATCCTAACCTTTCATTAATGATCTTCTCACACGCATATCTAACTCGATCCACTCGTATTCCGATGACTCGCCCCTTCATTCTTTATAACTCATATCAATTCTATTCCCACTTTTACTTCTGGAAATGCCTCTCGTCTTTTAATCTTTCCAATTTTATTCTCGCTGATGGATAGAAATAACTTTGTGAAAATCATTCTTTAAAACCCCAACTTGTACAAATCTCCTTCTCCAAAATAAATTCCTTCTAACTTTCGTGTCTCTTTCGACGGTTTCTGTCGTCTCTCCCTGTTGAGCAATGTAAACATCCTGCCTTAACCATGAAACAAAAAAATGTCTTGGAAACCTCACATACAACGGTTGCTAGGGCGGCCTCAAAGAACGGGAAGTTCTGTTTAGACTGGAGAATTCCTCCTTTTCTCAGTAGGCTGCCGCTATATCAAAGTCTCATCCGCCATGTATGGATACTGCTCTCTATTAGGGGGGGCTCTGGTTTCACCCGCTTTTGGACAGGGTCGAGTTCCAAAGGCAAAAAAGGCTTATAAACTGTACTGCACTTTCCAGTTCACTTGACCCTCTATCTTTGCAAGGCGATGTTGTGCTTTATCTCTATCCTATAGGTACCGCATCGGCAAGTGCTCGAGGGAACTTATCACTCGCGTACCACCACCTTTACGATACGCCTTCGTAGCACAATAGTGCCTGTATCTTCGCCACGAAGTATGTGTTGACATTGTACTCTCAGCTAGTTTTGCTGTGGTGCATCCTTCATTTCCACCAGCGCTTCTGTTTTGTGGAAGTTCTCTTGGCCATCTTTGTATTTCCTTACTGAAATTTTAACCCCTCACTTTTAAAGCCTGCGTCTGTGCTCATATTCGTAATTTTGCGCTAGAGAGTGAACTTTTGAACGTACTACACCGCCCTCCTTGAATAGGGCTCCTGCCCGTGAGTGGTGGTGACAGACTGTAAAGAAAAATCCTTGAAGTGGGCAGATATGTGGCAAATGAACTGAATCTCCTATTCCGCCCCATCCCAAAACATCATTCAGAATTATCCCAGAAAATCGTACTCTTTTCAACATTACCCATCAGATGGACCAAATGCAACCACACAAAATTTTGATCTTTTCAACTAAATTTAACCTTTGACCTTCAATACTCACACACACAACCATCTGACCATAGCGTCTCTACCCCAACTCACTCATTAGAATGCAAATCTTCTATCCCCCTGCTCAATTGCCTTTCCCACAGGCAAGACACAAACACAGTTTCACACTACACCACCTCATGTTTCCAAACGTTTTCTTTCATCTTTGTTCAGTCACAGCAGCAAATCAAATTTGCCTTTCTAAATACATCCATCACTCTCTTCTCTTCTCCTACACATTTATTCCTCTGACATTTCATATACAGATACATTTCATACATTTTCGCCGAAGGAAGAAGGGCCGCTACTGCGATCCGACTTCGTCCGAGGCAAGTGCATTAGCATTGCGCTGGAAAGATAAGTGGGTAGTAGGCCAGCCAAACCTAAACCCCGTCCCTTAAGTCGCCTTCTATCGACACGCAGGACATACGAATGTTTCGCAATTTTTTTTCTCGCCTAAGACACGTATGGATTATATGAGGGATAGGGATGTCTGTAAGATGTTGCTTAGAAGAGGGGTGTGAATATAATTATGTGTATATGATATGTTGTCTGGATGATGAGTGTGTGGAATATGGACGCATAACAGAAAGGCGAACCATGAGGCACTGGAAATGTCATACTTACCATAAGCAAAATGGGTATAAATATATATATATATTATAATAATATATATATATATATATTATAATATAATATTAATATTATATATATATATATAATATATATATATATATATATATATATATATATTATGATATAAATTATTATTATTATTATTATTATTGATGTATTATTATTAATTATTATTATTATTCTTATTATTAGTTATTATTATTATTATTATTATTATTATTAGTTACATATTATGAGTTTAAAAATATTATTCAATAATTCTTAATATTTGTTTCAATTAATCGCAAAATAACGGCAATTTGCCGGATGACGAATGACAGAATGTAAAAAAATAAATACGGCGAATTTTGTGGATTACGAATGACGACCGGCGGCGAAGCTTGCCATCACTAATATAGTATATATATATATATATATTATATATATATATATATAATATAGGATATATATATAGTATATACTAGTATATTTTAAGATTATTTAATATATATGATGATATATATTACGGTATAGTATATATTAGAACAACAATGTAGAATTCTTCGAGATTATAATGTAATAAAATTGAAAGACAAAGAAATATGTCCACCAGGATTAGAACCACCATTCCCTGAATGCGAAAATTGAATGTCTGTCATAATAACCACTGCACCATCCTGGCAATCCAATAATGCCACCTGCAAGTGAAGCTTTTATGCGTTTAGAATCCCATTAAATCATTTATCAACATTTAAACATGTCCCTCTTCCATCTTACAAATAACCAGTATAAAATCTATATATAGTTATTTGTCTCTTAACAACCTGGATTAAAATAAAATTAACACACAATCAATATACAGTGAACTACCCTGATCCTGTGGCATGAACAATATTACTATGCATCATCAAGAAGTTTCAAATCACCAACTAAATTACACCAACCTCATTAGCACTGCAAGGTGCATCAATCTTGTTTATTATTGCTACATACAAATACAATGCCTGACTGAACATTAACTCTATAAAATTCCCTTATTCGATAAAATTTCTTGAGGATAAAAAATCTACCAAAATCAATTTCTTGAGTGCCCTGTACTAAGAAGTATTACTGGAGTAGCCACAACCTTGGTCTGATATCAAATAATTATTTAAATACATTAAATTACAAATATTACCATATACAGTACAAAAATAAAATGCCTACATTAAATACAACAATATCTTTTGATTTTTCTCACCATATGAAGTTCATTGACACTTTCCCAAAAGGCAATTTTCAGAAGGTTGTCCGGAATTTTCCACTCTGTAGTAATGTCAACCAAATTGTTCAATTTCATATAGATATTCAATATTTCACGAATATCTGAAGCCTGCAAAGATGATAGATATCTCGCAGAGTTTTTAATAGAATTAAGCAACATAGCACATTTCCACCTTCAATAATCCTGTAATGAAAAGGAGCAAGAAAATTTAATGCAGTTTAAAATGTAATTCATCTGATGTTAAAAGACAAATCATAAATGGCTTTAAAATGGTTCTAAAGAATTAAAAGTTACTCCTTAAATAAATGAGACTCACCTTTGTAACCCAATTGTGCAAAAACTGGAATAATTCAAGAGACCAATCAGGAAGTTTGATTCATTCGAAAAGATCTCTATGTAACTATTTAATCCTTGAAGTTAAGTTTTCAGATTGAAATCTGTTCAGTATAATGCCATTTGGCAACAGTTACAGACATTATATTCCTTTTAAAATTTATTAAAAAGGAAAAAAGAAAATATGATAAACATCTTAATTCACAAAACATAAGATTTCATCTAAAGATATTAGTATACTATATTATATATATATATTAGTATATACTAATATATATCATATATAATATATATATATATAGGATATAGTATGTAAATAAGTATATAATATAGTAAGTATTATATATATATAATGGGCGCTGTTTGGGGGCAAGGTAGGGCCTGGCCCCCCTCTCGTTTCAACCTCACAAAAACGGTTCCACAATGAAATTTCTTAAGATCACACCGCGTAACGAATATGTACTATTTAGATGGTGCCGTTTATGGGGGGGCAAGAGTAGGGGCCATGGCCCTCCCTAGATTTTTCCAACCTCTAACATGATTTCCACAATTGAAATTTTTCTTAAGATCTACACAGTAAACGATATATATAAAGTATATATATATATATATATATAATTATATTATATATATATATATACTATTAGATATAATATATATATATATATATTATATATATATATATATATATATATATTATATATATATATATATATACCCAGGTATATAATATATATATTATAATAGTATATATATATATATATTATATATATATAATATATATATAATATAGTATATAATATAATATAGTTCATATATTATGTTATATATTATAACTAATTTTTTTATCTGAGATACTTATGTCTACTGTAAATGTAGGAAGGCTCTAATGCACCAAGGCTCCCCTACACTTGTAATGCACTCAATAGTATCCCCAATCCATACATTCGTGTGCCCTCAATCTCAAGAATCAAACACGATTTGAAAATAATTCTTGAATTGCATGGTATTTTTTTTTTAAACAATGTTATTAAGACTTTAGAGATGCATAATAACTTTTTATTTTGCTCTACATCATAATAGGAATGTAACTTTATAGATACCAGAAACTGTTGATGGGAAGAAAAGTTTGCAGATAGGCGTGGGAAGCGAGGTAGAAACGCTTGTGTGACTTTGAGAAGTCGATGGAATTTCTAGCGGGTGGGTATAAATATAATATTGATATCTGACAAAGTAATACTGATATATGGGATAAGTTTTAATTAATAGGTCTAGGAATTTTGATAGCAAATAATCACGGTTGTGATTGACAGAACTAGAACTCATTTAGTATAGTTCTAGTAATGCTGAAGATAATTCAAGTGATATTGAGCCTAACCTGTTAGAGCTAAATTAGTAAATGTTGGTACTTGGATATAACATACTCAAGAGGAAATGTCCCTTGATATTTGGAAATTACATTATTTCGAACACCAAATTAAGATGAATTAAAATTTGACTTATTACGAAACTGTACAAACTAACAATTAAGTACAATTTTAAAGATATTGAAGAGAGAAATGTGAATGGCTAGATCTGTACAGTTCTTGGCTAGCGTATTCTAAAATATTGAAAGGACCGTTTTTAGATTGCGTGACTTATTTAGACCTTCTATCAAAAGAGGTATATTTGGCTCATTTATCGTAAAACCATTTAGAAAATATAAAGACATGCATTCACGTGCTATAGACTATGTAAATTCAGAATGGCATAAAGATTCCTCAGCAGCAAAGAATTTCAAACGAATAATTTTAAATAAGCGTGTTAGTGCAACTGAACAACTGCATGCTGCTGAGCACTTATTTTTTCAAAAAATAGGCAAAAATTGGTACCTATAATTTCTACCTTAATATTTTGTGGTACCCATGATATCTCTATTCGATTAGAAACCAATTAGAAATCCATTAAGATTCTTTTGAGTGTGATAACTGCAATAAATTGAGGCCATTAGATAAATATTATTATTATTATTATTATTATTATTATTATTATTATTATTATTATTATCATAATAATATTAATTTTATCAATATCATTATTATTATTATTATTATTATTATCATTATTATTTTATTATTATTATTATAATTCTTATTGGTATCATTTTTGCTATTATTATTTTTTGTACCAGTATTATCATTATTAAAATTATTACTATTAGTAAAATTCTTATTAAAAATAATTATTATTGGTCTCACCATCATCCTTATCACTCATCCTCATCATCCTATATTAATATTTATTAAATGAAATTGATCCATTATATTATGAATTATTTTCTTCTTCATTTTTTATTAATATTATTTTATGGTTCATTATTTTTCTATAATTCTTATATATATATATATATAATATGATATATATATATATTATATAATATATATTATATATAATATATATATATATATATATATATATTATAATATATAATATAATATATATATATATAAATATAATTATATATATATATAAGGTATAGTATTGTGTGTGTAATGGCACCAATATTGGAATATTAAAAACCCAGATAAAACCCAGTGGTGGGTTTTTTGATGTTTTTTTTTTCAAAGTGGGCCTTATTGAAAAGAACCATTTGGGACAACCCAGTTGTCCCCAATCGTGCCAACCCTGCCTGTAACTATTGACACAGTGAAATAGTGGAATATTGGATAAATATGATCAAAGTAATTGTGAACAAAGTAATTCAATTGTGTATCAATTACAGGATAATAAATAAAGAAGAAGGAAATAGATAAAAAGAGGAAAGATTAACTAAAGTGAAGAAGAGTAGCAAGGTTTTTCCTAGGGAACAGCTACAATACTACCGTCACGCTTCCCATTTTTACATCAGCATTGCCCACCCAAAAGCAGTCCAGACAGAATGGTACAACATCGCACCAGGTTGGACATCTTTCAAGAAACGGTGATGCCAATCAAGTATCGTCAGTGTGGTGATGTGTTGCCTTTCTAATTGTGCGTGGGAACAGAAAAAGTCACCACAGTATATATATATATCATATATATAGATATAATATATAATATTATAGTATATATAGTAATTATATATATACTAGTATATAAAATATAAGATATAATATAATTATATAGTATATATTATATAATTTATATATCCGCTAATATATTATATATATATATATATAAATATAATATATAATATAATTATATATATATATATATATAATATATAGTAGTATATAATATATATATATCATATTATATAATATAATATATACATAATTAGGATGGAATGATAAATCAATTAATCATCATCAGCAAGATGCAGCAATTTTTTCTCCAAATTGTCATTGAAATTTCTGCAATTATTTTGCAGAATAAAATAGGAATATTACACCATGGTG